>OVAN01002914.1:0-31227 GCA_900406275.1 Anastatica hierochuntica
GGTCTTGGTGCCAATTGGCGCCAAGACGGACCTCCGGTCTTGGTTTCAATTATTTTCTAGTTTAGCCTCTAGTTCAGTCAACAATCGGTTCCAAGACTTGTTCATAGGTTTGGCGTCAATCGGCGTTTAGATAGTTCTCCGAAATGACGCGGTTCTCTGATGCTTTCGGTGGTTTCGTATCGCTCCGAAGGTTGTATCGTGTGGCCTTGTGAGAGTTGTCCGAAAGCCATTGATGCTAACTTTAGCATTCAGATGCTTTAGTTTCTCGCAGACGGATAGACTTCTTTGAAAGTTTGTCTAGACCCCAATTGGCTTGCGGTCTAGACGACGGTAAGTCTAGACGACGCAAGTCTAGATGACGGCAAGTCCAGAAAACGGTGAATCTAGATGATGGTAAGGTTAGACGACGTTAAGTCTAGATAACGGTAAGTGTAGTCGATGCTAAGTATAGATGACGACGAGTCCAGACGTTGGTCGTGTTTCTGAGTAAGTCCGATTAGAGATGCAATCTTGGACATTGATTTCGAGATGGTTGTTTTTGACACCAACACAGCTCTTGCGACCAAGGCTTATCACATGTTGTAACGCTCACACGCAGATTCGGAATAAGATCTCGATTGCTCAATTCTTGTTTTGATTTTTTTTACTTTTACTTCGTCTGTTATTTCGTATTCTGATCTCTTGACGTTTTGCTTAGCAGAAATTTGGGAACTCAAGGACAGTTAGGGTTTCATGGCTTTCCTCCGATTACGAAAATCGACAGTGTGAATTTCGGTTCCCACAGTTCGGATTCGTCTCCCTTAGGTTACAAAGCTCTCTCTCTCGACAAAGTCTCAGAAAAACCACATAATGAAAAGTCTAACACAAGTTTAGGTTTTAGACATGTAATTTGGTTCTCGAAAAATCGGTTCGATTCCAAAAACTTGGTCTGCGAATCATGACAAGGATCAATCGATCCTGGAAAGGGATCAATTGACCCTGGACAGGGATCAACGGATCCCTGTCATTCTGCCAGGATCGTTAGCTGTAAAAACACTAAAGAACACAAAGCCTCTCCAAAGAGAACTGAATACATACTAAAACGTTAAAAAAATAAACTAATTAATTATTCAACTGTAGTACGAACTTGTTGTGGGGAAAAGTAACCCCAATGGAATGGATTGCCTCGAAAAAGGCCCCTAACAACGAATAAGTCTTTCGGATGCGGGGGAAGGAGATCGATGACTGCAAAACAAAAGAGGGGTCAGATATCGGCAAATGAAAAGAAAAACGATCGGAGTATCTGAAAACGATACCCGTGGAACCCCATCTACGCTTAAAGAGGGGAATGTATTCTTCCTCGACAGTGGCACAATCTAAACGAACAAAAAAATATCGTTTGTCCCAATTGTGAAAGTTAGACGTAAACGATCGAATCACCTACATATTCTTCCTCGGCTTGAGACAGTACCGAAGCGGCAGACTCGTGCCCTTTGGATACAAAAAAGCCAATAGCTAGTCGACACTCAGATCCATCCCTGGCTCATAGCTTAAAACCAAGATCCCAATGAGGTGTTGAAGACCAGTGGGCGAAAGTTGACTGATCGACAAACCATAATGATTTAGAAACTGAACTATGATCCCTTGTATGGGAAACCATAGTCGACAGAATAGTAAGTGCGCCTCGTAGAACGTAAACCAGCCGCGAGGCGGAGAGTTGGCCTCCTCTCCATGTTCTGGCATCCGAAACTTCACTCCCATCGGAACTTGATAGAAGTCCCAGAGGGTAGCGGGAAAAGAGTCTGGGCATTCGCTCGGCCTGTCGGTAGCCCTTCTGAAGTTGGGCCTCGTCGGACACCACGATTCAGGCGGTGGAGGCACAACATTGCACGTAGCACGCCAATACGCCTTCACCTCCTCAGGATCAATCGAGTGTGGCAAGAACTCGATTTTCGGCACAATTTCATTCTCCCGAACCAGTATTGGCGTGAGCGAAAATGGACGGTGAAGCATTTACGAAAACTCGGGTATTCGAAGCCATAACAAATTGAGAGAAAAGAGAGATGGAAAGGATAAGAAATTTTCTACCTTAAGGAAATTTTTTGTGAAGATGAGCAAGTGAAAGATTTAAAAAGTTATTCCTCATACTTATAGAAAGGGAGATTAACTATTCATCCTTGGAATTTTTAGCCATCAATTCCTCCTAAGGTGCCTTGCACTTCGCAAGAACACTCCAAAGATTCTTGCGAACTAGGGGGCTAACTATTGGGGTCAAAAAACTGTCACGACGAAATCAATGTCTAAAAAGCACCACGAAAATATTGTCTCTCTTTCGGAAACAAAGAACATAAGGAAACTATCAAATCTAAGGTTCTTATCGACTTAATCATCTTCTCCCGACCAAACATCGAAACTCTGCGTCCAGTCAACTGTAGGCAGTTACTCTGTAAAGTCTAGTCACCAGCGAGAGCGATTAGACCCGGAAAGTATCGAAATCAACGCCCGAGACTTCCGAATAACTCCTGAAAGTTTTCGAGAGACAAATTTCGGGGAGATAAACAATCACCGTAAACATCGGATAACCGCATCGCTCCCAAGACACGAGCAAAATCTAGTTGCCCGTGGGCGACTAGACTCATCACGAAGTCTAGTCGCCCATGGGCGTCTAAACACAAGCAATGTCTAGTCACCCATGGGCGACTAGAAATGAACAATGTCTAGTCGCCCACGGTTAACTAAACCATGTTCTCTTCATCATCCTCTCCTTCGGATCTTGAATTGACTGTCTCTCGTTTCGTCTTGATTGGAATTTCCGTTAAAGTTTCACGATAACAATCGTAAAGACTTATTTTTTTCGTAAAAACTTCGTATCGATCGTATGAAACGATAACTATTAACTCGAAAACCGATATTATCTTAACTAAGTGATTGGTCTTATCATTTCGCGAAACAATCACCGTGTAATCGCACGAAGAATGACTTCTCTGAAAGAAATCGTAAAAATCACTTAATCGCAAAACGGCCCAAGAAGGCTCAAAACGCGACAGATGTCCACTTACGATTTCGGACGAGAATGGGCCCAACTACGTTGACGATTTACCCGAGTTCCGCGAAAGATAAATGGAAAAGACGATAAAGTCAAGTTTAGAGATAAATATGGAAAATCGAGAAGATAAGGAATATTCTCGAAAAAGGATATACTCGAATCATAAAACGAATATTTCCATGGAAGGATAAACTTGAATCAAGGGCAGAAAAGGAAAGTTGGCCGACCTACGTTGGCATATATAAGAGAGGCGAAGGAGAATGACGCAAAGACACACAAAAATTTCTACAGAACTTAGCATTTAGAGCGATTAGGTTATTTTTCCGTTTTTGTTAGTGAGTTGCGACTCAACTAGGTTTACAAGTCTTACATTGCTAGAACTAAGGAACTATCCTACAACTCTTGCGGCCAAGGCTTGTCACCTATTGTAACGCTCACACGCAGATCCAGAATAAGATCGCGATTGCTCAATTCTTGTTTTGATTCCTTTTTACTTTTACTTCATCTATTATTTCGTATTCTGATCTCTTGACTTTTGGCTTAGCAGAAACCCAGGACCTCAAGGAAAATTAGGGTTTCTTGGCTTTCTTCCGATTACGAAAAAGCGACAGTGTGAATTTTGGTTCCCACAGTTCGGATTCGTCTCCCTTAGGTTACAAAGCTCTTTCTCTCTTGTCAAAGTCTCAGAAAAACCACTTAATGAAAACTCTAACACGAGTTTAGGTTTTAGACATGTAATTTGGTTCTCGAAAAATCGATTCTGTTCCAAAAACTTGGTCTGCGAATCGTGACAAAGATTGATCGATCTTGGATAGGGATCGATCTATCCCTGTCATTCTGCCAGGCCGTTTCACCTCTTCAAAAACGCTTCCTTCGATGCTTGAAATCCGTGCAAGATATTATCTTTCCGCACAATCAAGCTCGTTAGATGTAAAAACACTAAAGAACACATAACCGCTCCAAAGAGAACCGAATACATACTAAAATACCATATATATCTACGAAAAATTGAGTAAAAACATATAAAATGCTAATACATCAACCGTAAACCCCAAGTTGTGGGTAATTCGTGGGTGATTTCTGAAGAATTTACCACGAAAATATACATTCCTCAGAAATTCATCGGAAATTTCCGACGAATTTTCCATGATTTGGGATTTAGGGTTTAAAAGTATAAGACAATTACACCAGCACTATCAATTTATCGTTTATCGAAATTCTATGAGTTTTACGATATTCAAATTTTTATAAGTATAAGAAAACACAAGTTCATAATTACAACGATTAATGAAAATATAGTGTTCGTTTAAGTGTATAGGTATTATGAAATAAGTTCATGATTTCCTTGGATGTTTATCCTAAAAGTCTAAACTTTTATAAAATAATAAGTTTGTTAACCGACACGTCTTTACACACATCTTACGTGACATACTTCTATTATAGAGACAATTGAATTAATTGTTAATTGAACATTTGAGATGTATACCAAAAATCTTCGGCAATTTGTGGGTAATTTCTGACGAATTTTCCACGAAAAAATAAAGTTCATCGGAAATCCGTTGGAAATTTGCAACGACTTTTCCACGGTTTTGAATTTTGGGTTTTAAAACAAAAGACAATTACAATAGCACTATCAATCTATCGTTATAGAAGATTGTATGAGTTTTATGATTTTCAAATAGTTTGATAAGTACAAAAAAACACAAATTCAAAACTACAACGATTAGTGAAAGAAAAGCATTAGCTTAAGTGTGTAGGTGCTATGAAGTAAGTTCATGATTCCCTCAGATGTTTAGCCGGAAAATGTAAACATTGATAAAATAATGAGTTTGTTAACCAACATGCCTTTACACCCTTCTTACGTGACTTACTACTATTGTAGAGATCCCGAATTAATTGGAAGTTGAACAATTGAGACTGTAAACCACAAATCATGGGTAATTCTGGTAATTTTTGAATGAAACTCCAACGAAAATATAAGATTCCTTAGAAATTCATCGGAAATTTTCGACAGAAATTCAAAATTACAACGATTAATAAAAGCTAAGTGTTTGTTTAAGTGTGTAGGTGTTATCAAGTAAGTTCATGATTCGCTCATATGTTTAGCCAAAAAATCTAAACATGTATAAATAGTAAGTTTGTTGATAAACATGTTTTTACACACTTCTTTCTTGACTCACTGCAATTGTAGGGACCTTGAATTCATTGTAAATAGAACATTTGAAACCGTAAACTGAAAATCGTGGGTAAGTCGTGAGTAATATTCGATGAATTTCCCACAAAATATAAAGTTTCTCAGAAATTTGTCGTTAAGTTCCGACGAATTTCCCACGGTCTGGATTTTAGGGTTGAAAAATAGAAGACAACTACACTAGAACGTCAAACTATCCTAGGAGATATTGTGAGTTTTATGATATTAAAATTGGTTGATGAATACGAGAAAAAACAAATTCAAAATTACAATGATTAATGAAAGTAAAGTGTTTGTTTAAGTGTATAGGTGTTATAAAGTAAAGTTATGATTCTCTCGGATGTTTAGCTAGAAAATCTAAATATTTATAAAATAATAAGTTTTATAACAGACATGTCTTTACATCCTTCTTATGTTACCTATTGCTATTGTAGAGACCTCAAATTAATTATAAATTGAACATTTGAGACTAATAACCACAAATTATGGGTAATTCGTAGGTAATTACCGAAAAATTTCCCACAAAAATATAAAGTTCCTCAGAAGTTCGCCTTAATTTTCTGACAAAATTCCCACGATATGTGGTTTAGGGTTTAAAAATAGAACACAAATACACCAGCACTATCAATCTATCCTTTATAGAAGATTCTTTTGACTTTTATGATATTAAAATTTTTTTATAAGTACTAGAGAGCACAAATTCAAAACTAAAACAATTAATGAAAGTAAAGTGCTTGTTTAAGTTTATAGGTGTTATGAAATAAGTTCATGATTCCCTCAAATGTTTTGCAGAGAAATTTTAAACACTTAAAAAATAATAAATATGTTAACCAACATGCATTTACACACTTTTTAGGTGACCTACTGCTATTATAGAGACTCTAAATTAATTGTAAATTGAACATTGAGATTATAAACAACAAATCGTGGGTAATTTGGGTAATTTTTGACGAACTTTCCAAGTAAATATAATGTGTTTTGGCAATTCTTCAGAATTTTCCAACGAATTTCCCACGATCTAGGGTTTAGGGTTTAAAAACAGAAGACAATTATTCAATCACTATCAATCTATCCTTTATAGGAGATTCTATGAGCTTTAAGATATTAAAATTGTTTGATAAGTACAAGAAAACACAAATTCAAAATTACAATGATTAATGAAAGTAAATTGTTTTTTAAGTGTATAGGTGTTATGAAGTAAGTCCATGATACCCTCAGATGTGTAGCTAAAAAATTATAAACACTTATAAAATAATAAGATTGTTAACCAACATGTCTTTACACACTTCTTTCTTGACTTATTGCTATTGTAAAGACCATGAATTCATTGTAAATTGAACATTTGAGACCGTAAACAAAAAAATCATGGGTAAGTCCTTTGTAATATTCGACAAATTTCCTACGAAAATATAAAGTTCCTTGAAAATTCATCAGTAATTTTCGACGAATTTCCCACGCTTCGGGGTTTAGGATTTAAAAATAAAAGAAACTTACACTATAACTATCAAACTATCGTTTATAGGAATTCTATGAGATTTGTGATATTAAAATTGTTTGATAAGTTCAAGAAAACAAAAATTAAAAATTACAAAAATTAATGAAAGTATAGTGTTTGTTTAAGTGTATAGGTGTTATGAAGTAAGTTCATGATTCCCTTACATGTTTAGCTGGAAAATCCAAACATTTATAAAAATAATAAGTTTTTTAACCAACATGCTTTTGCACATTTCTTACATGACCTACTGCTATTGTAGAGACCTGAATTAATTATAAATTGAACATTTGAGACCGTAAACCTCAAATAGTGGGTAATTCGTCGAGAAATTTATGATGATGAAAATGTCAAGTTCCTCAAAAATTCGTATATATTTCTGACCAATTTCCCACGGTGTGGATTTTAGGGTTTAAAAACATTAGACAATTACACCATCCCTATCAATCTCTCGTTTATAGGAGAATCTATGAGTTTTATGATATTCAATTTTTTTGATAGGTACAAGCAAACACAAATTCAAAATTACAACGACTAATGAAAGTAAAGCTTTTCCTTACGAGCTGGCAAATTTTCACGATGTTTCCACATATCGGTTTTGAGGAAATTTGTACGAGAACCAGAGCTCATTATGCTCGCACAGCCGTCAGACTTGCATAAAAACTTCTCAATACATAGTCAGTCTTAGGGGATTATGGAGAGAGAAGAAAGGGAATTTCAGAGAAAGAAAGTTGTCATGGTCAGAGTCAGTTTGAGAGGCGTCAATTTTTAGGAAGAGATTTGGGAGGTCGAAGTGAAAAGGAAAGGGATTATGCAGAACTGTTCGGATATTCCAGAAGGCAATTGGAGAACGTTTAGGATTCGAGGACGAATCCCAATGAAGTGGGGGAGAATTATAACATCCCAATCCCGACCCAAATGGGAAAAGGAAAGGGAAAAGGAAGTATGCTAGTTAGACCCATTAGTGTTCGACCTAGGGTCCCCACCTCTTCGTACCCCTATTTAAGGACGAGCTAGGATTCTAGGAAAATGCATCCAAAATCTCGTAGAAAAATCTGCAGAAATCCCAAGAGATTTCCGAAAACCCTAGCCATCGAAAACACCCGAGACCCGAGAGACCAATTCGAGAAGCATCGCTGCCGATCGCCTCGATCTTTGTGCCACTACCTTCGGTTCTCTCGCCATCGATCTATTTGCCGCCTTCGGATCTCGTGCATGCGCAGTCTCTCTCATTCTTGGATCGAGAG
This sequence comes from Anastatica hierochuntica, assembly GCA_900406275.1. Taxonomy (NCBI): domain Eukaryota; kingdom Viridiplantae; phylum Streptophyta; class Magnoliopsida; order Brassicales; family Brassicaceae; genus Anastatica; species Anastatica hierochuntica. The sequence goes on from OVAN01002914.1 coordinate 7,956, forward strand.
TCGCTGATTGTGGACCTCGAGACCCATCACTCTCTCCTCTCCACGAGTCGTCGCCACCTTCTTTGATCGTCTCGCCACCTCCTCCTTCGCTTACGATCCGGTTGACGCAAACCGTGAATCCCTCGCCCGAGGGCCGCCGATCGTTGCACCTGAGTCATCGTCCGATCCTTGTCGTCGCAGTTCTCCGAACTGAGAGCCCCCATGGATATTCTCTCAACTTTTCGTCATGAGTCGTCGACTCCAAGAGTCCGTGGAAGCTCATTCCCTCCCATCACCGTTATTTCCCGAGAGGTAATTTCTGAGCCCAGGAAAAATTACTGTGTTGCCTCTGGTTTCCATTTATTGAAACTTTCAATCTTAGAAAGTACCAAAATTTGGGGAAATTCTATTTTTGGAAAGTTTCCTGTTTTGGCAGTTTCCTTTCTCTTAAAGTTTCCATTTATGGCAGGTTTCCATAAATGGAAAGTTTTTTTTAGGCAGGTCGCGTTTAAAGGTCTAACCCGGGATGTGTGAAAGGAAGCCCTGGGGACCGAGAGTGGTGTGCGCCATGTTATGAAGTGGTGTCGGGGTTTATTTAGGGTATCTTTGGATGCCACGTGTGATGTTTGTGGCGCTTTAGGTGCCTCGTTTGGTGTTAAAACTATTGCATCATAGGAAAATTACTAAGTGGGATGTATTGGAGTGAGTATTTGATGAGATTTGATTTTTAATGAGTTTTTAGAAGATTTTGATGAATTAGGGAAGTAGTTGTGATTTTTTTGGAAATTTTCTGCAATTCCACTTAAAATTATGTGATTTAATGTGATTTGAGTTCTTTGTATTTTAAACAAGGAAATTCCACTAAAACACCTTAAATCACTTAAAATCCATTACTTAAAGTATTTTCCAATAATAGTGGATTTGAATATACATTTTAAAATCATCATTTCAATAACAGTGAATTTTATAAGACTTTTTGAAATTCTTGTCTCAATAACATAGGATTTTACAAATGACTCTAAATCACTCTAAATCACTATTTCAATACACCCCCTTAAGTCTTTTCAGCGGTGTTGCGTGGTTGGCAATCCATCTCCTTGCTAAGTGATTCCTCTATCACTCACTCCTCTCTTCTTGTCCCTCCCCTCTTTGTCTATTGCAATTGAGCAGAACTAGTAGGCATAAAGACAAAGGAAGGAATGGTGTTCGGTTTTTGTTGGTTTTATTTGTCCTTTTGCATTGTTATTTGAGGCTTGGTTTGAGTTTGAATCTGGTTTAAAAGTTGGATTGATTTAAACTCGATTTTTGTTTAGTTCGGTTTAGTCGTGAATTATTCGATTTAATTGAATTTATGGTTTAACAAAGCTGGATTATTGTTGTGAGATGGTTGTGTGTTGTGAATTTGAGGCTAACACGCCGGATACCTCTGACGAGAGGAAGAACCGGATGTCACAATACTGTTTTTAGTTTTTTGTTTGTTCTAAAATTTTGTTTTTAGTTATCACATTTATAGTGAACTATATAAAGCTATTGCTACCGTAAAATAAATATGCAAATACTTACATGACATAATCAACTATTGTATTTAAATATGACCGAAGATTCGGATATCATAAGGAAACATCGTCAGCATATATGATAAAGATGAATACTCGTATTTTTAAATAAAATAATTTTCATTTTTGCTAAAGGTTTAAAGAAAATGTTACACAGGCGACAGTAACCTGACATTATTTTTTAACGTCAAACTAATTTATTGATTTCAAATCATATAAAAGAGTTGATACATCAAACGAGTAAATCTAAATACATATCCACAAATTTTCTATCAAACACTAAACAAAACTATGAAGAAGCGAATTTTCACGATCCTTTCGATAACGAAGTCTTACTCGCCAAGGGGTTAATTAACTTGTTTCTTTCCATCTTCGGAGTCGATTCCAGTATAACGAGATAGTCGTTCTTGACAATCTTTTTTTCGATAAAATGCCATAGCAGACTGTTATTATTGATGATACTCATCTCTCGCATAGATTCGTCGTACATAATATCCACTTCATCTTTGATAGAGACATCCAAATAATTCGTCCTTTCCAATAAATGCTCCTCCACGAAAGATGATCGCACTTGCAAAAACATATCAGGCCGTTCAAAACAACTCTACTGGCCTCACTGCAAAATTTAGCTAGACATAGATTGTTGTTCTGAAAACTTCATCAGTGCGCCATGAACATATGACATCCCTGTGATGAACTCTGATACATACTTCGACCCGCCTAAATGAATTAATGTCATGAAGAGACATTTCCTCTATTCACTAGAATAGATTAAAAAAAAAAAAAGATCAGAGGAAATCAAAAATTTGCGTCAGGCTGAACATCTCTTCCAGTGGCGGTGGCCATGGCGGTTTGACGACAGTAAACCTGACTTAGATTCACTATCTGCAAACCATATTGAAAACTGAAAACTAACATTATAATTAAAAAGGGTTCTCCTTCGTGGATACATCCCTACCTGATATATACATCCTCCATTGATTTTTTACAACTTTTTCGTAACTAAAAAAAATAATGAATAAAGTTAAAATTCAGATTTGCATATATACGGAGACCTAATCACGTTGACGTTTGTACGGCGACCAACACGCAGAAAATCAAGATTTTCGATCACAAATTATGTCTTTCGGTTCTTCATCCACCCAACATCATTTATTAAAATAATCTTTATAACTTTGTTAAACACAAACAAAACCAGCTATTTTCCAGAGCATCTTGGACTTGTTGGTGAAAAATCTTGATGGATGATTAAATAATTTATCGGACTAATTAAACAAATTAAAACCTCTATATTTAGCTAATATTTAAACTTAAGACTTTCACTTGTTGACATGTGTGAACACATGGTCTGATACAACGGTCAGTGTGTGTGTCGTACGCCATGTGAAGGTGTAGGAAGGTTTTTGGTTTCTCAACTTATTAAATGTCTTTGAAGATTGTAACTTCACTTTCAACTTTGTTCACTACATCGATGTAAATGCACATATAAATATTAATAAATTTATTAATGGACAGTAACTTATTTAACAACTGAAAATTTGTAACCGTTGTTAACCGGTTTGTCAATCGGTTTGGAACTGGTAAGAAGAACTGTCAATTGGTTCACATATTTTCGTGACACAATGAAAATTTTGAAACTTCAGTGATCCAACGGACATAGACACCTTTTTGTATTATTGTATACATAAGACCAAAGTTGAAGTTGCTTCGAACAATCATAATTTAAACTCTGATAATGGTATCTACGCAACAGACTAGTCTAGGTGGTAGTTTAATTCGACCCGGAATATCAGTATATATCACCATACGAATTTTATTTAACCACAATCAATCACTACTAAATTTTGACCCGCGCGCAAACGCGGTATTATAGTATATTAGAATTTGTTTCTAAGTAATAAAGGTGTACAAATATGTAATTAAAAAATTATGATAGTTAATATTAAAAATTATGTAGTTAATATGACAGTTCTTCGATGGATGTTTCAAGGATTAGAGGAGAAGGCTCAGATCAGGGCTAGAGGCTCACGGTGGATTGAGGTAATTTTGGATCTGACTGGGGAGAGCTTGAGGCTCGAGAAGGTAATCTGGGAGAGGCAGGATATAGACACATCGGAAATGATGGATTTTATGCGACCAGCTTTGTTAGCTTTGCAGTTACAAGGTTCTACTCGGCAATGTTACTTGATGGTTTGGATCTGGAACGTGGATCAGGAGATCGTGAGGGAGTTTTTCTCGGGTTTAGTTGCTACGGTGGTAGGATTCTCATGGGCAATCTCTAGATTTGTGCTTCTATTGTTTGTAATTCTATTTTGGTTAGAAATAGTTTTGCTTGTAATATGTAAGGTCAGTCTTCTAAGATAGATGTTGGTGAAAACATTGTTATGTAATTCATCTTCTCTATCTCCGTCAATGAATCAGATACATTTAAAGAATATTGTTTCTCTTTTAAATTGTACATGAGGCAAGCATGGGAACTAGTGTGTATGTGTGTCATAGTGATTAAAACTGGGTTTTTTGGGCTTAAGATTTGGATAAGTTATGGTTGTAAAGATAATGTGATGATTCTCGGATTTTTAGCTATGGCTGGGGCTATATCGCATTGGGTGATTTTTAAGATTCGACGAGTGAACAAATGGCATTGTTATGAATCGAGCACTCAAATGAGTTTTACTATGCATGGGAAGGTGACTCTCCTGGAACCATCGAAATGTCCATGAAGATACTTAGCTGGAACTGTCAAGGTCTAGGAGGAGATCTGACAGCAGATACTTTGAGGGACCTGTGGAAAAAATTTGGATTTGTTTTCTTGTCATAGACTAAACAAGCTTCTTTTACTTTAAAGAAGTTTCAGTTTGAATTTGGTTTTAATAATTTGTACACCGTGGATCCAAGTTGTTTAAATGGTGGCCTTGCAATATTTTATAATAATGGAATAAAACTTGATGTTTTACTTTCTAATAATCGGACTATTGATGTTAACGCTTCAATATATAGTTTTCATGTCTCAATCTTTTTTGTTTACGGTGATCTTGTGGCCGCAAATCGGGGTTTAGTTTGGGATAAATTAATGGAAATAGGATCAAATAGATCGAACGCTTGGTTGATAATAGGCGATCTCAATGAACTAACAGACAACCATGAGACAAAAGGAGGGAAAATGAGATCGGCGGCGTCATTTGTTCCTTTTAATCAGATGTTAAATCACTGCGGAATGATAGAGTTTCCGTGTGCAGGAGACCAGCTATCATGGAAAGGAACGCGAAATAAACAAAATGTCTGGTGCAAACTGGATCGAGCAGTTGGAAACGAGGAACAGCATAATGTGTTTGGAAGATCCAAGGTGGAATATTTAGCGAGAATAGGGTCAGACCATCGCCCAATATTATTAAAATTTAATTATAAGGCGAAAAAGTATCACAAATATTTCCGCTTCGATAAGAGATGGATAGGGAAGGAAGGTTTGGCAGAGGCCATTTAAAATGGCTGGAATAGGACGAGGAATTTTAGAATTCCAGATTTTGTGGATAAAATCCATAATTGTCGGAATTCAATCTCTTGGTGGAGAAAAAATAATGTCCCCCCCCCCCCAGGAAAGGAAATGATTGAATCCCTGAAGAATAAGTTGGAGGAGGCTCAGAATGATGACTCGGTCACCACTGATGTTATTTTGGATATCAAAAGGAAGCTTCATGAAGCCTATAGAGATGAGGAAATTTTCTGGAAACAAAAAAGTAGGAACCTATGGTTAAAAGAAGGGGATAGAAACACAAAACTTTTCCATGCCACAACTAAGCAGAGAAGGGCTAGAAACCGGATTTCGGGGCTTTTTAATTCAGGAGGTATTTGGGATGAATCCCCAGAGGGTATGGAAAGCATAGCGATTGCGTATTTTAATGATTTATTCGAGGCCACGGGGACGGACGATTTTACTCAGGTTCTAGAGAATGTTGAGCCAGTTATCACATACTCTATGAACCAATCTCTGACTAGGGATATTATGGAGAAGGAAGTAAAAGATGCGCTTTTTGCCATGCATCCTGAGAAAGCGCCTGGGCCTGACGGAATGACAGCTTTGTTTTTCCAGCGCTACTGGGGGACTATGAAGGAAGATCTAGTTTTGCTAGTCAGGGATTTCTTTAGGACTGGAAAGTTTGATACTCGGTTGAATGCGACAAATATATGTCTCATACCAAAGAGAACCAACCAAAGAGGATGTCAGAACTTAGGCCAATAAGTTTATGCAACGTCGCCTACAAAATTATTTCAAAGATCTTGTGCCTAAGGCTAAAAAAGATCCTTCCACGTGTCATATCGGAGACACAATCAGCTTTTGTCTCTGGAAGGTTGATAACAGACAATATTTTGATTGCTCAGGAAATGTTTCATTGTCTGCGCACTAACCAGCGATGTCGTCATGAGTTTATGGCCATTAAAACAGACATGAGTAAAGCTTATGATCGGTGTGGATTTCTTGGTTAATGTAGTGTGTTCGATCGGTTTCTTACAAAATATTGTTCAAAACATAATTCCTCAGCGAGGGCTGCGGCAAGGAGATCCTTTATCACCTTATCTTTTCATTATTTGTACGGAAGTGCTGATTGCGAATATAAACAGGAAGGAGTGTGATAATGTGTTAACGGGTGTCCAGATATCCCAGCAGAGCCGGGCAATATTACACCTTTTATTCGCTGATGACAATATTTTTTTCTGCAAGACAGAGAGTTCACAATGTCAGGCTATCTTGGATGTCTTACGGGACTATGGAAGGGCATCGGGGCAAGTAATAAATTTTGATAAATCATCGATAATGTTTGGCAAAAATGTTCCGGATCAGACTAACGGGGTAATGAAATCCTTGTTAGGTATAACCAAGGAAGGCGGAATGGGTACATATCTTGGAATTCCTGAAAGTTTGGGAGGTTCCAAGAGTCAGATTTTCAATTACGCCAGGGAACGATTAGGAGAAAGAGTAAATGGATGGTCATCCAAATTTCTCTCAAAAGGGGGCAAAGAGATACTGATCAAATCAGTTGCTCTTGCGCTGTCCAATTATGTCATGTCATGTTTTAGGCTCCCCAAAGTGTTAACGAGAAAGTTAACTAGTGCGATTTCTAAATGCTGGTGGAGTTCCAATGGATGTAACTGCGGTCTCCATTGGGTTGCATGGGACAAATTATGTATACCAAAAGAGAATGGAGGTTTGGGCTTCAGATCTCTAGAGGTTTTTAACACCGCCTTATTGGCTAAACAATTATGGAGACTTAGTCAGTTTCCAGGGTCACTGGTTGCACGGGTATTACGTGGTCGTTACTTTCGAAATGTTCATCCATTAAATGCTAAAAAACCACATTCACCCTCATTTGGCTGGAAGAGTATTTACTCAACCCAATCTTTGCTTAGACAAGGAGTCAGGATCAGAATAGGCTTTGGGATTAGTACCTCAGTATGGCAAGATCCTTGGATTCCAGATGTTTACCCACGCCCAGCAAGGGGACGGGGTAGTGTCTGGCATCCTAGGTTACAAGTTTATCAGCTGATAGACCCAAGTACGGGGAATTGGCATTTGCCTCTCCTACAGGAAAATTTCAATACGGAGGATATAGAATTGAGTCGGGGAATTCATCCAAGTTGATCCTTCACTCATGATGGCTTGGTTTGACATTATACAAAATCGGGACAATATACAGTCAAGTCGGGCTACAAAATTCTAAACGCTATGGAAATAACTAGGACCAGTAATAATGGTTGGGGCCCAGGTCTGGAGGATTTAAAGGCTTTCACATGGAAAATAAAATGCCCATTAAAGATACAACATCTCCTTTGGCAAATTATTACAGGAAGTTTGGCGGTAACTACAGAAATCATTCATAGAGGTATAGGGTGCGACACAACCTGTAAACGGTGTGGTTCATGTGAGGAAACAATTAATCATGTTTTCTTTGAGTGCAACACCGTCAGGCGTCTTTGGGACGCTTTCAAACGTCCAGAGAGGTTGGAGACATTTCCAACAACCTCAATTTACTCTAATATGGATTATCTTTTTTGGCGGAGTCCTCTGAGAACCCATGATCCGTCTCGTTACGCTCTTTTTCCATGGTTATTAGTGCTAATATGGAAAGCAAGAAATCATAAAGTTTTCCAAGGGATACAAATGGATGTAGAGGAGATCCAAAGGAATTCTGAAACAGATTTAGCAGCTTGGGAGGAAGCGCAAATTCTCGTCCATAATGACGAAGAACAGCCACCCGTGGAACTCAATCGACAGGTTTAATTTGTCGAATAGATGGCTCTTGGACACAATCAGATCCCACCTCTGGGCTTGGGTGGATCTGCACAGATAGAGATAATACGGTAATCTTGTTGGGCGCAAAAGGTCAACGTCGGAGTCTCACATCGCTTCACTCAGAAATGAAAGCTTTATTATGGGCGATGACAGAAGTACATGACCGCAGAATAGATTGTCAGACCTTCTAGACAGACTGTGAGGAGCTTATAAGCATCTTTCAAGACTCAGATGGTTTGCCAGCCCTATATACGCTGATTCAAGATTTCCAGCTTCTTCGTGTTCTTTTTCCAGCCTTCAGCTTGGTTCACATTCCGCGGTCTTTGAACACACAAGCAGATAGTCTAGCCCAAGCTCACGCCTTAAAATTTCAAAATTTACTTATGTAGACTCTTATCCACCGAATTGGATAGCCAATTTGGGGACTTTATCTAATTAATGTTTGGTTGAAAAAAAAATATTACAATATTTTTAAAGTGGTTCATTTAAACATCTTATGTTTAAAAATTTTCGGTAAACAATGTAATACGAAAATTGTATATGTTTTGATAAATTATGCAATTTAAGACATGAATGGTAAATGAAATAATATCAATTGATCGTTTTTGTACAATTTTAAAAAATTGAAATGGAAGTACTGTAAATGTGTGTCTATAGACCAACTTTTTGAAATAGTATTAATATTGTTAAATTTTGAAAATTTTAGTTAAAATCAATTGAGAATTGAAACACTAAATGGTTCAGTTTAATTTAGTTATAATCCAAAAAATCAGACCAAACGATACAAAATTTCTTATGTTTAATTCAATTCAAACTATTTTTTGAATCCAAAAAAATTAACTACTATTTGGTTCTATTTCTTTTAATCTTTATAAAAATATAATCGAATGAGAATTTAAACACTTAACGGTTCAATTTTTGTTCGATATTAATCCGAAAAATCAAACCAAACAAACTCAGTTCAAACCATTTTTGAACCTAAAAATTATTTACAACTATGTTCGATTTCTTAAAATTGGACATATCTAAAGTTTGACAAAAGATGTTTTGTAAGTAAACATGTGAAGTCTATCTTATACTATAAGTTTATTGCTCCTCAAAACTCTCACAATCGTTGTGGCATAAAACAATACACTACTTTAAATATTTTTAATGTTTCATCCATACCGGGCTTACAAAATTGTGCTTAAAAGAGTAACAATTTGAATATTTTAATTTTTATGAAATTTTTCAATATTCAAACCAAATCTTTTATTAAAATATTCAAACTAATGGTTAAAAAGTTCAATTAATCTTATTCAGTGCTCTCGCTAGTGATAAAAACTCAATCCTAAATCATAAACCCTAAACCCTAATCCCTTTACTCACACCCCCAACCCTAAATACAAAAATCTTAAAAATTATTTGCATAATCTGACAACCCAAAATATTTTTGACATTTTGATTACACAATAAAATATAAATTTATCTCTATATAGTTATTCAATATAAAATCTTTTTACTTATGGTATCAAGATTAAATAAAAAAGCAATGTCGTCTTTTCTAATTTCATTTCCTCATTAATGATAAACTCTAAAAAACTAAACCCAAAACCCTAAATAGTTAACCCTAACACATAAAATGTAGGTCTTAACACAACCCTAAACCAATTTTATTTGGTTCGATTTAATTGAAAGAATGTATATTTTGAATCTTTATAGTTAACCAATGATAAATCTCTACAATTAATGATAAATGAAGTTCACTGGTCAAATCTCCCTAAAATCTTCTATGGACGCCTCTTCTGACTTTTTGCATTCATTTTCAAAATTAAAGCTTTTTATATTTTTTTTGTTTTTTTGTAAAATTTAATTGAAAATCGATTGAGAATACTAAATAGTTCGATTCAGTTTAATTATAATCCGAAAAAAATAAAAACTAAACAATACAAAAATTCTTATGTTTTAACTCAATTCAAACCATTTTGAATTTAAAAAGGTTAATTACCGAACACATTCGAAATGTGAAGAAATACGATTTGCAATTGAACATGAGAGCTCTATTTTATACTGTAATTTTATTGCTCTTCTGTACTCCCACAATCGATGTGGACAAAATAAAAATCACTTTAAATATCTTCTGCAAATCTTTATATATTTAAAATAATTCAAATTAAATATTCATTTATTGTTTAGATTTATGTATCAGATCATTAAATATCTTAACTATTATGAATCGTAATTAATTTCATGATTAAATATAAAAAACAATTGAGTTTTTTTTCATTGGTTAATAACTCCCCAAATCGCTCTAAGCTTAGAAATCTTGTAGTTGCAAAATTTTAAACATAATTAATTTAGGTACTATTGCTAATTAACAAAAACATAAAATAATACAAAGATGCTGAGATTTTACTTACCATAAATGTTTAGCCCGATATTCTTGATAACAACCGAAACGGGAAACTACCAAATAATTATTTATCTTTTAAATACTTTTAATTACACTTTAATTTTATTGGCTAATAGCATCCAAAATCACTCACTGGTTGACACCTCAGCTTTACGAATTCAAAACCTTCTCAAAATGTCTCCTCGATAAAACATCATTTTAAAATTTTTTAATGTTTTAGACATATTGAATATAAAATTTTACAATTTTTTATTGTTCACGAATTTTAAAAAATATTGTAAAATAATTTTTATCAAAATATTTTAAACTGAAAAATTTATAAATTTTATATTTTTTATTTGGAAATTTAAATGAAAATAGAAACATTATATGATTTAATTCCGGTTTGTTTTTAACCAGAAAGAAATCAAAAGTAAAGAATGTAAAATAAATTATGTTTTATTTGGTTCAAAACATTTTTGAACCAAAAAAATAATTACTATTCGATTCAATTTATTAAAACCGAACACATTCGAAATGTGAAGGAAGATGATTTGTAATTGAACATGAGAGCTCTATTTTATATTGTAATTTATTGCTCTTCTATACTCCCACAATCGATGTGGGACGAAATAAACATCACTTTAAATATCTTTTGTAAATCTTTTTATATTTTAAATAATTAAAATTAAATATTCATTTATTGTTTAGATTTATGTATCAAATCATTAAATATCTTAACTACTATGAATCGTAATTAATATCATGATTAAATATAAAAATATTTGAGTTTTTTTCATTTGTTAATAACTCTCCAAATCGCTCTAAGCTTGACAATCTTGTAGTTGCAAAATTTTAAAAATAATTAATTTAGGTATTATTGCTAATTACCAAAAACATAAAATAATACAAAGATGCTGAGATTTTACTTACCATATATGTTTAGTCCGATATTCTTGATAACAACCGAAACGGGAAACTACTAAATAATTGTTTATCATTTGAATACTTTTAATTACACTTTAATCTTATTGGCTAATAGCATCCGAAATCACTCTCTGGTTGACACCTCGGTTTTACAAATTCAAAATCTTCTCAAAATGTCTCATCGATAAAACACCATTTTAAATTTTTTAATGTTTTGGATATATTGGACTTAAGAAATTGGTTTATAAAAATTTTACAATATTTTTATTGTTCCCGAATTTTGAAAAATATTGTAAAATAATTCTTATCAAAATATTTTAAACTGAAGTATTTATAAATTTTATATTTTTTATTTGGAAAGTTCAAATGAAAATAGAAACATTAAATGATTTGATTTCGGTTTGTTTTAACCCGAAAGAAATCAAAACTAAAAAAAATGTAAAATAAATTATGTTTTATTTGCTTCAAAAAGTTTTTGAACCAAAAATATAATTACTATTCGATTCAATTTATTAAAACCGAACACATTCGAAATGTGAAGGAAGATGATTTGCAATTGAACATGAGAGCTCTATTTTATATTGTAATTTTATTGCTCTTCTACACTCCCACAATCGATGTGGGACAAAATAAACATCACTTTAAATATTTTCTGTAAATCTTTTTATATTTTAAATAATTCAAATTAAATATTCATTTATAATTTAGGTATTAAAATTATAAATAATAAGAGCGATTTAGGTATTATTGCAAAATTTTTAAAATAATTAATTTAGATATTATTGCTAATTACCAAAAACATAAAATAATGCAAAGATGTTGAGATCTTGCGTACTATATATGCTTAGTCCGATATTTTGATAATTACCAAATAATTGTTTATCATTTAAATCATTTAAATACTTTTAATTACACTTTAATTTTATTGGCTAATAGCATCCGAAATCACTCTTTGCTTGACACCTCAGCTTTAGATTTCAAAATCTTCTCAAAATGTCTTTCGATTAATATATAAAGATTTTTAATAGGAAGTTTTCTTTTTGGTATATTTTTTTTACTAGTAAGTTGTGTCTATATATAAGAAACATTATGCGGTGTTTGGATATATCCACTATCAATCACACATTTTTATGATGATTATCTGCCGGTAATTTATCTAGCCGAATATTCACAAACGTATCCTATGTTGCTTAGGATTTTGAATGTTAATTTAAATGTTCGTTGTTGTCCTGATATTATTCTCCTGGAGAAACTCGCTGACACAGCTATCTATGGCTTCGGATTTGTAGTCCAAGAAAAGTGAGAACTAAGTGCAAATGGTAACTAGTGAGAGTAATAAATTGAAAAAAGAAAGAAAATGATCGCTGAAAAAATGAGTTAAATATTATTATTGAGAGGAAAAAAGTGTTATGCTTTTGGATGAAATGGTAACAATTTAAAAGATTGATGGAATAAAAATGAATGAAATAGAGATGAATTGAAGTTTTTCTAAAGGTTATGGTGTGACTATTAAACTGGCAAGGCTCTGACCGCAAACCACTTCTCCTCTATACCAATGGTAATAAATGGGAAGGTAAGAAATTATTCAGATATGATAATACTTGGTGCTCTAAAACAGAATTCCATAGGGTAATCAAAAGGGAGTATGATATTGTTTCTGATTCTTATCATCCTAATGACCTTCCTGCTCTTCTTAAGAACTGCAGAAATAATCTGTCAGCATGGAGAAGGAATAAGAACTTAAATGCTAGAAAAGTTATTGATCTGTTGCAGGCAAGGTTACAAGATGCATATGATCATTATCCGCAAGATTCTATTCTTATCGAGCACCTAAAAGAAGTCTGACAATAGAATATATAAGAGAGGAAAAATGCTGGAGAGTGAAGAGTATAATTCAATGGTTAAATGGTGGAGATAGAAACACCAAGTACTTTCCCGCAGTTACAAAGCAAAGGAGAGCAACTAATCATATCTCTTCTCTGAAGGATGAACAAGGAACACTCTACACAAGGGGCAAAGACATAAATTGCTTAATCACCAATTATTTTAGTGATGTTTACACTTCTCAATATGATTTTACAGAGGCAGAATACAGAAATATGTGTCCTATTGCCTCAAGAGTGTCCCAGGAAGTCAATTCTTCTCTCTCAAAGCCTGTTACAGAGGTAGAGATATTTCAAGCCCTCAAGATGATGAACAAGGATAAGGCACTGGGGCCAGATGGCTTCAATGCAGGTTTCTATCAGCGGCACAGGCATACTATCGGTAAGCCTATCTCCAAATCCATTCAAGATTTCTCCTCCAATGGCTACTTGAACCCAGAGTTGAATAAAACGCACATTTTTCTCATTCCTAAGGTAGAGAACCCCGTGAGAGTTAAGGAATATCATCCTATTATCCTATGCAATGTCATATATAAGATTATATCCAAATTCCTAGTTGAGAGGATGAAACCATGGCTTTATAAGATTGTATTTGTGAATCAATCTTCCGTTATACCTAACATATACATCACAGACAATGTCTTAGTAATACATGAACTTCTCCACAGCTTTAACTCTAGGAACAAAAAACAAAATTTTGTAGCTATGAAACTAGACATTGAAAAGGCGTTTGATAAACTTGAATGGAGGTACATCAATTACATTTTAAAGGCCTTAGGTTTTGCAGATCAATGGGTTAAATGGGTTATGAGTTGTATAACTTCAGCCTCCTACTTAGTGTTAGTCAATGGTTCTCCAGTGGGAAGAATATAATCGTATAGAGGCATAAGGCAGGGAGATCCTATCTTACCATATCTCTATCTGTTATGTATTGAGGGTCTCTCTAGTATGCTATATAACTTACAAAAGAAGGGGAAGATACATGGTTTTAAGACTAGTAGAAATGGTTATCTGGTCACTCATATGTTATTTGCGGATGACTCTCTCTTATTTTGTAGAGAAACTGAGGATGAATTTGGAACTGTCGAGAAGACACTAGAAGAATACGGGAGAATCTCAAGTCAGCATGTTAATTATACAAAATCTGCCATAATCTTTTGTAAGAAAACGTCTTTAGATATCAAGCAAAATATAAAGGCTATTACATCTATTGAAAAGATAGGAGGATTTGGCAGAAACTTAGGCTCACCTGAATTCATAGACAGGAATATTTCAGAAATTTTTAGTTTCATTAAGCAATGTATTCAGAAAAAATTGAAAGTTGGTCATCTAAGTTGCTCTCCCCCGCAGGCAAAGAGACCTTAATTAAGGCAGTTTCCACTGCGATTCCTACCTATGTCATGCAGTGTTTTCTGCTTCCCAAGAAACTCCTTACACAAATAGCTCAATGCATTCGTAAATTTTGGTGGTCTAGCTCTAAGGATAAGTATAAGATTTGATGGATCTCTTGGGAGACAATTACTAAAAGTAGAAATTCTGGGGCATTGGGAATAACATAGCTTATTCATTTCAATCGAGCATTGGTTGCTAAGCAAGTGTGGAGGATTCTAAAGGAACCTAACTCACTGCTAGCCAAAGTATATAAGTGTAAATACTTCCCTAAGTGTTCTATTAAGGACGCAAGGCCAAGGAAAAAAGCTTCACACGCCTGGAAGGGAATATATGAGGCCATAAACCTCATCAAGGTTGGTTCAAGATGGGTTTTGAGGAAGGGTAACAATATAAGAATTTGGAAGGATAGTTGGCTACAAACAAATCCTCTAAGGCCACCAATCCAAGCTACAAGTTTAATCATAAATGACAGAAAAGTCTCTGATCTTTTGATGAGTAATATTAATGGTTGGGATCATAGGAAATTGCATGAATTGATCCATCCTCAGGATATACCTAACGTTAAGAGAATCATGCGAGGCTTTACACAAAAAGAAGATGATATAGAATGGGTTTTTACTAAGTCCGGTGATTATCTAGTTAAGTCAGGATATCATCTAACTCATGGTGGTCTTGTCCAACCTCAATTGCAGGAGGAGATAGGTTATAAGAAGATTTGGAGGCTTTCTGTTATCCCAAAATTCAAACACTTCTGGTGGAGAGTATCTAACAATGGCCTTCCAGTTGGTGAGCCTTTTATAAGGAGAAGCTTGAAAGTATAACCAACATCCCAAGTCTGTAGAGAAGAGCTAGAGACAATACAGCATCTACTCTTCAAGTGTCGTGTCTCTAAAGAGATTTGGCAATTATCTCCTCCGAGAAATCCCCCATGCGAGTTTCTAATGTCTAATAATCTGGCTCAAAATATCAATTGGGTACTCAACTCAACAAGCGAGGAGGAGGGTTGATGTCTTAATCTTCCTGCATATATAGGCTGGAGAATATGGAAGATGAAGAATAGTGTGGTTTTCCAAAACAAGAAATCTTCCATTCCAGTGGTAATAAATAAGGATCTAACTGAAATGGAAGAGTATGCAGATGTTAATAAGAAGGAAGTGGAAGCAAGTAACCAGCAGGTTAATTTGATCCCTAGATCAAATAAAAAAGTAGATGTATTTAGTGAATCTTCACACTACACATGTTTTGTGGATGCTTCATAGTGATCTATTGAAGAGAAAGCTGGTATAGCATGACTTCTAACTTTGCCAAATGGAAAACCAATTGTGCAAGGAAATGTTGCAATAGACCCAACTAACAATGCATTAGAGGCAGAAGTTATTCACTACAAGAAAACAACAAATTTGCGACCAATTTGTGAGGAATCTGCTTGGAAAAACAGTTTCCTTGTAAATTAGTCGCAAATATGTGAGCAAAATAATGTCTCGCAATTTCGTCGCAAATCAGCAGCCAATTTGCGAGGAAGCTGCTTGGAAAAAAAAAATTCCTCGCAAATTAGTCGCAAATATGCGAACAAAATAATGTCTCGCAATTTTGTCGCAAATCTGTGAGGATTTTGCAAAAAAAACAACGAGTGACTTATTTTCCTCGCAAATTTGCGAAGAAATTGTGAGGATAACTCTTAGTTAGGAAAACACGGTTTCCAGATGAGTAACAACTTTTTGCGAGGATATATTTCCTCGCAAATTCGTCGTAAAAGATGGTTATGAATAAAACTCCATCCTCTCTTATTCAATCACTACATCTCAAAACAAAAAAAAAATTTAGGAAAAAGTTAGGCTAAACTGAAAAAGAAAAAAAAGTCGGGTTCGGAGCATGAAATTTTCGCTTTAAGAGGGTGGATGTATAGGCATAGAGATCTAGATATCGTGGAAGTTAAGAAAGAATACAAGGACGGCTTGTGCGGATTCATCTATCAGGCAACGAACAACTCCCTTGCGCAAGGGCACGGTAAAATCTTCTGCCATTGTATTAAATATGGGAACGAGAAGTATACCTCAATTAACAACGTTAAGAAACATTTATATAATAGAGGATTCACCCCAAATTACTATCTATGGGTTTCCCATGGAGAAAGTTGTAATGTTGAAGAAGGTAGTAGCTCTAGTCGTGGGAGCCTAAATAGAGGAACTAGTCCTCATCAGCATGAAACAAAAAGTAGGTTTCATGATATGGTTATAAATGCATTTAAGAAAACATCATATGCATTTGATGAAAATGCTACATTTGCTGATGTTCCATATTATGAGGAACCGAACGTAGATGCTAAAATATGTTTTGATATGTTAGACGTTGCTAATCAACCTATCTACGATGGATGTAGACAAGAAAAGTCTAAATTATCATTGGCATCTAGAATGATGACAATTAAAAGTGATTAAAACTTACCTGAGAATTGCATGGATGCATGGGCTGATATAATTAAAGATTATTTGTCTGCAGATAATAATTCGGCTGAGTCTTATTATGCAATTCAGAAATTGGTTTTTGGTCTTGGGTTACCATTGCAATTGATAGATGCATGCATCAACAACTGCATGACATTTTGGAAAGATGATAAAAAGTTGCAGGACTGTCGCTTTTGTAAGAAACTGAGATATTAACCTACAATTGGATGTGCATGCATACCATTTCAGCGGATGTGGTACTTGCCAATCACCGGCAGGCTCAAGCGTCTGTATCTTTCATAAAAGATAGTGGGTGCCATGAGATGGCATGCACAACATATATCTGGGGAGGGAGAGATTACACATTTGTCAGACGCGAAAGCATGGAAACACTTTCAGATGGTATACCCTGATTTTGCTAACGAGTGCAGAAATGCGTATCTTGGTTTGTGTACAGATGGATTCAGTCCATTCGGAATGTCCGGAAGAAACTACTCCTCTTGGCATGTCATCTTGACGTCGTACAATCTCCCACTCGAGATGTGCATGCAGAGGGAGTTTCTGTTCTAGACCATTTTAGTGCCCGGTCCAAAGCACCCTAAGAAATCTTTAGACGTTTTTCTCCAAACTCTGATCAATGAGTTGCAGCACTTGTGGAATGCAAGTGTTCGTACTTCTGATCAATCAAAACAGAGGAACTTTAAGATGTGTGCGGAACTTATGTGGACAATCAGCAATTTTCCCGCATATAGAATGCTATATGGATGGACAATCCATCGAAGGTTATCATGTCCTTACTGTGCACATCAATCTGAAGCATTTCAATTTAAGCACGGACATAAACCTTGCTGGTTTGATTGTCATCGTTGATTTCTACCGATGTCCCATCCTTATAGGAGGAACTCGAAATTGTTCACAAATAACAAAATTGCGAAGCTTTCTCCCCTGATGTTTATGATTGGTGATGTTGTGTTGATGCAAATTGAGTATTACGATGCTCAAGAAACTGTGAAGCATGGCGGAAATTGGCACAACAGACCAAACATACCTGATGAATATCTGGAAAGTCATAATTGGCATAAAAAGAGCACTTATAGGAGCTCCCGTACTAGAAAGATCAATTGGTTCGGCAAAATCTTGATGTGATGTCCATTGAGAAAAACTTTTTCGATAATATCATGCATACGCTTCTCAATGTGCAAGGTAAGACGAAAGACAATGTCAAGTGTAGATGTGATTTGGTTGACATTTGTGCAATGAGCGAGTTTCATATTACAAGAGATAGGAAATTACCAGTTACTGCCTTCCGATTAACAGCAGAAGCAAAGAGAGCACTGTTTGATTTGGCAGAATCATCCATAAAGTTTCCAGATGGGTATGTCTCTAATTTCTTAAGGTGCATTGAGCAGGGACAAAACATTTCAGGCATGAAAAGTCGCGATTGTCATGTATTTATGCAGCAGCTCCTACCTTTTGCTCTACGCGAGTTACTTCCGCAACATGTGCATGAAGCAATAACAGGTAATAAATGTAGCTTCATTCTTCATTCAATTAATGTATATGCATGAAAATATAAGTTAATTAACTACTCTAAATATTGTTTCATATATAGGCATTGGACTATATTTTCACGATTTATGTGCACGGTCATTGACTGAGGATGGGATTGCGAAGATGGAGAGTAATATTCCAGTTCTGCTTTGCAACATGGAAAAGATATTTCCCCCTTCATTCTTCGATGTTATGGAGCATCTCCCGATTCACCTCCCACAAAAAGCTTCTCTAACCGTAATGGTACATTTCAGATGGATGTACCCCCTTTGAGCAATATATGAAATACTTGAAAGGAAAAGCGAAAAACCTAACTCGAGTCGAGGGCTCGATCGTCGTCGGAAGCTTAACTGAGGAAACTTCTCACTTTACTCAGTATTACTTCCCACCAACGGTTCAAACAAAGAAAAACAGACCTCGACGACACGACGATGGCGGCGTGGCCTGACGTCTTCTGCCAAATTGGATATCTTGCGGGGAAGTTGAAGGAGGAATGGTGGGAAGATTTTGCATGTAATCACAGTGCACATACTTATATTTTACGAAACTTTGAGTTCGTGAAATCGCTCGAGAGGTACACATGTCATTATTTACATTTGATAGTAAAAGAAGTATTTTGTTAATTAAGTATACTAAAAACAAATTAATTATTGCAGTTTATTTGATTCACAAATTATGGAGTCTTATCCCAATTTACCGGACACGGAGTACGAGAAAACAAAGACGGAGATTTCGCAAAGTGGCTACAATTCTATGTAAGTGTATACAATTTTTCGATTTTTATGAAATTGATTTGTAACCACGTTCAACGTTCGTACATGTCACTCTCGTTTCAGGTCAACAATGGCTATAGCGATGTTCCTTTCCCTTTTGGTTCCACGAACTCGTACAAGGTCTAATTGCATAGATTGTCACTGCACTGATGTACTTTACCCACGGGTATACATTTCAAACCTATTAACACGGTTCCCGTAGGTCATCTGTAAATTACGACATTTATGTACGGAGGGATCGTACTTCTACGATGTTATTAATCAGATTTTACAAGTCAATTACCCTGGAGTGTTGAATTCGCGATGTGTGCTGTTCAGGTGCGACTAGTATGACACAAATGTCGGCCGAGGAGTTCGAGTGGACAATGTGGGGGTTAAAGACGTAAATGCAAACAGACGGTATAAAAAATTCGAACCGTTTGTTCTCACTTTGCAAGCAGAGCAAGTTACATTCGTCTTATATCCACGATTAAGAGAACGATGGGAGCAATGGTTTACTGTGATCCATATGAGTCCAAGGGGTCGTATAATCGAAGTTGAAGATGACATTGTGCTACAAGAGGATAGGACAGGAGAAAACACTCCAATCGAATCCACCGAGGATGTCATACATGTTTACCCAACATCGCATGATTTTTAGGATGTACATTCAAGCGACAACGAAAAACTATGTGTGAATCAGAGGAGGATAATGATGACGAAGAAGAAGAATCAGACGATGAAAACGATTCTATTTATGTATCTGATCATTTTGACTCTGATGATGATTGATTTTATATATTATGTATGTATAATTAATAAATGACAATTCGACGTGTTTATGAAAAAATAAATACATGTTCATTAATGTGATTACATGCATTGTCTTGGACGATGAAAATGACTTATATGAACAAAAGTTTGAAAAACCAAATTTCATAAGGATTATATAAGTGACTTGGACTCTATAAGAAGGAGGTTAAACTTAATATTTAACCTATATCTGCGAGGAATTTGAGAGAAATCCTCGCAAACTCCTCGCAAATCTTTACCCTAAACCCTAAATCATAAAAACTAATTAGAATCGCGCTTTTAGCTAAAATTTCCTATCACAAGTAACTTAACAAGCAGAAATGCATTAAATAAAAATTATGTGTCGCCCGAGGTGATACGAAAACGAGAGTTTACCTTATAATGTATACAAACCAACATAATTTCTTTAAACATGTAATGAAATTATTTGTTATTTGACTTAAAGAAATTCAATGATTTGAGCAACAGTATTTGACACTATGGGATTTCTAAAACCAATTAAACCGTAAACCCTTAACCAGTTATAAATTATTTAATTTTTTTTAAATGTTTGCGAAGAATCTTCGAGAAATCCTCGCATTTTCATCGCAATTTTGGGCGGTTTGTCATAAATGTTTGGGCGGATCCTCGAAAATTTCCCAAAAATTGCGAGGAACTTGCGAGGATTCTCGAAAACTCCTCGCAATTTGGGGCGCAAAATAAAAAAAAAATGAGAACGTAAAATTTACGACGGAACTGCGAGGGTTTTGCATGGAAGCAAAATCCTATACATATGAGGCCACCCCTCTTCCTTTTCATTCCATCACAAACAACCATCTCTCTAAAAATCTCTCTAAACCTCTCTCTAAAACACAAAACTCCCTCTAAAACTCCTCTCTCTCCATATCCAAACCTTTGTACATTCTACAATGTAAGTTTTTAAATTATATTTAATAGTAGTTAGTACTTGCATGTTAGATTTTAGGATATTTAGATTTTGAAAATAGAAATTGATTAGGTGGTTTAGATATATTTTAATTACTGATTTATAAAAGTATGTTGGATATTAAAAATAAATTTCATTAATCATAATTAATATTAAAGTCGAAAAATTAAAATATTATTGTAATGATGAGTTAAATAATTAATTATTCTAATTAATATTAAACTCAAAAATTTAGTATTAAATCTTTAAACTAATATTAAATTCACAAAATCAAATTATAAGTAACTTTAGTTAATATTAAACTTAAAATGTTGTTATTAAATATTATAATTTAATATTAAACTAAAAATTATAATAACAAATTTAAATAAATATTAAACCAATTTTTAAAATTTATGTAATTCTGTAGATGGACCCCCTCGAATCGTACGAGGCTTATCTAGAGCAGTCCGCTAGGTTTGCACCGAGCTCTTCCAGTTTCGGAGGTGTTTCGGATACCTTCCCGTCACAGGACGGAGCACCTCCTGCTGCTCCGTCCACGATGGCCCCAGTGCCACGCCCGTCGGGGATGACGTTGTAGGATCTTTACGTAGTCCCGCTCGGGCATCTTTGCCCATCCTTCACCCCGAGCAACCGGCAGAGACACTGTGATTTTACGAAGATAGGAAGGTTGCGTAGAAGATCACAAAGATCTTCATGCGACATTATTCGGGCCCGTACACGAGCTTCTCGAAGACTCCTTGAGTAGTCATCGATGGCTCTGGTTCGAGACANCTTGAGTAGTCATCGATGGCTCTGGTTCGAGACATTCGTCGTAAGTTTTGAATTTTTTTCTCCAATAAAACTTTTAATTATTACAAATTTAAAATTAAATTTTGTTTCCCCAGCAAATGTACAATTAGGACCAGAAGTACGACGAGCGGGTCCGGGAGGAGTTTGAGAAAAAACTCAAAGCCCGCCCGGACCAAGCCGGGCGATAGAAGAAAAAATGGAGGACCAATCCAGAGAACTCCAAGCAGGAGAGGATGGACGGGGACATTTGGGCCCAACTAATCGCACACTGGCAGAGAGAGACCCACACGGCTAGGAGTGAGCAGTGTATATTGGCTCGGAAGAACCTCGAGACACAGAGGGCCGAGGCTATGCACACTGCCGGCCGTGACTCTTCCAGGGCTAAGGCCCGAAAAATTGTAAGTACATTTTTCAAAATATTTTAAATAAATAATTAAATGTTTAAAGTATTTTTATTTGTTTAATATACAACAATATAAATTTTTATTTGTAAATAAGGCTAAGGGCGCAGACTCCAACGTTCCCGATCTTCTAGCTGTGCTAGAAGAGACGAAGAAGAGGTTGGACAAGACATTCATCGACGCGAAGTCTGAGCGTCTCTGCGCCGAGGTCCACCGGCGGATCGATGAAACCGGGATCCAGCTTTCCATGGAGAACCCGGATAACTCGGTTTAGTCTTGCGGTCTTAGGCTGTTCGAGAAGAGCATGATTTTTGCAGAGGTTATTAATTAATTAGTTTTATTACATTATTTGTTTCATTTAACTTTTTTAAATATTTTAATCTTTAATTTCTTGTTTTATATTGTAGTTTGCTCTCCGATCGAGAGGCCGATTTTTTGGAGTTGCGTTTCTGTAGTACGAGGCGTCTTCAGAAGCCACGGATGTTCAGCCTTTTCGAACCAGCTCGATGGACTTAGAGGAGAAGCTTCAAAGGGCTGAGGCGGACCTTGTGGCGGCTCGCGAGGAGGTTAGCGTGGCTCGCGAGGAGGTTAGAGTGGTTCGCTCATAGATGACCG
The DNA here is from genome assembly GCA_900406275.1 of Anastatica hierochuntica. Lineage (NCBI taxonomy): Eukaryota > Viridiplantae > Streptophyta > Magnoliopsida > Brassicales > Brassicaceae > Anastatica > Anastatica hierochuntica. Next base: position 30,643 of record OVAN01002914.1, read on the forward strand.
GATACCAGGAGCGGACTCGATCTCATGCCCTTCTCTTCGAATGGATGGAGAAGAACAATCCAAAGTTTGTCGAGTACGCTTGGATGTTGCGGGACGGGCCTGCTCAACACGACAGCAGCAGCAGCAAAACCAACAAGCGGACAACATTTAGAATTTAGATTTTCTAATATTTTAGATTCGTAAAATATTTAAAAATTTATTGTTTTAATTTCATATTATTAATTTCAATTAGAATTTAATTTCATATGATTAATTTTAATTATAATTTTAATTTCATTACTAATATTTTTTATTTTATTATTTTTTCTATTAAAATAAATTTTAATAAAACACGTATTTTGGGAGAGAATTGCGTGAATTCTCTCGAAAATCCCTCACAAAATATTTGCAAGTATATTGCGAGGATCAGTCACAAATCCTCGAATCTTCGCAAATCCTCGCAATATAGTCACAAATATTTTGCGAGTGATTTGCAAGGAATCCTCGCAATTCTTTCGCAAAACTTTGGCAATGAAATTGCGAGGAATTATGTGGGTTCGTGATGTACATACAATTTCATGCATATTTTAGTGTGTTTTAGCTTAG
>OVAN01002915.1:0-31222 GCA_900406275.1 Anastatica hierochuntica
TAAGTCTAGATGACGCTAAGTCTAGACGACGATAAGTCTAGACAACGGTAAATCTAGAAGACGTTAAGTCTTACGACGATAAGTCTAGACAACGGTAAGTCTAGAAGACGTTAAGTCTAGACCGCGGTGAGTCCAGACGTTGGTCGTGTTTCCGAGTAAGTCCGATTAGAGATGNTTCCGAGTAAGTCCGATTAGAGATGCGATCTTGGACGTTGATTTCGAGATGGTCGTTTTTGACACCAAAACAAAACAACTCGTTTACTTGCTATTTTTCAGCTTATTTTGATATTAGCTTATCTCAACCAACTCTTCTTTTTCGTCTTTGCCCATACTTAATCTATAGTTTTTCGTGTAATCTTTGATCTATGTGGATTCGATCCCGAAAAACTACAACGTACTTAACTTCATGCTTGCAGTGAATTCTTGGGTGAAACTTGAGCCATCAATCTGCCTGGTCAATAGTGAGCAGCATGAGCTCAATAGCTCGCTCTACTCATCCAAAAATGCTCTTAGGGCAACTCTTCTACCTCTCAACTTGTATAAATAATCTCTTTAACTCATCTTTGCAATCTTTGACATCTTTAATTATCTTTCATAAATTTGAGAGCTTTTGTAATTTCTTTTAAGGGTTTTATATTTCAAAACAAGATCAAATCTTGTATTACCCTAGATCTTTTATTTTAGATTTGTGTCTCTCTTCTTTTTCTACTTCTTTTAGTTCTTAGATCTAAGGTTATGAGTTCAAAGACCCAAACTTTGTCTCTGGATTTTCATGGATCTCAATGAGTATTTTCCTTTAGGATCTTAAGATGTATTAAGTTAGGGTTAGATATAGAATTGTAATGGATAATAGGTTATATTTTGGCATAGATTTCTATTAGATTTTGTTTAGTTTTTTAAAGAATCATGCTTGCTCATTGACGCCTAGAAAGAGTTCGATGAAATGCTTGTGAGAACAAAATCTATTTTTTTCATCTTGTCTTATGAGAGTAGAGTACTGTGGATGTTAGATGGCTAGAAGGACTTGTAGATTACTATCACTTGCATGTTTAGATAGACAAGAAGCGAGAGTTGAGTCTTGTAATTTGCATGTGTGAATAAATCTTCGCCATGGGAATTGGTAGATCGATAATGAGGGGATCCTTGGCCTATGAGTAAATTTAATCCTCTAATAAAGCCTAGATTAGATCCATTTCGATTTTAGATCGAGCCCGAACCGATTGCTATAATCTCAAGATCCAATTTTTATTAGTGTCAAGAGTTAATGTCTTCAACTTTCTTGTGTTTCACTTATTTCTTCATTTAATTAAGTCTTTCTTTATGCATTTCAATTATGTTTACTTATGTTTATGTTTGATTGAGTTGAGATTAGTGATACCCCAACTTAATTCTCCTAGACTTAGACTTTTTGTGCATTTTCTTTTGTTTAGTGTCTAGCTTAAACTCTTTAATTCCTTGGACGATAACCTTAAATAAGACAACCTAGATATTGTTCTCTACAGGTTTAGTGAGGTTTTCACTTCTAGCTTTATAAATTTAAACTTGTTTAGAAGCCCTACGAAACCATCTGACAAGTTTTGGCGCCGTTGTGCAAGTAGTTAGGATATTAGCTAGAAACTTCAAAGAGATTTCTAAGAATTAAAGGACTAAGTATTTACTTATTGTTTATTTTATCACAAGTCTAACTTTCTTTTATTGATTTTATTTTGTTTATTTAACTACATAATAATGAGATCTCGAAGTGAACCAAACACAAGATTTCTTTATTTAGATCCTACTCATATCAAAAGGGAACAATCGAGGTAAAGAAGAGTTAAAGCAATATAAAGAATAGAAGAAGCAAATCCTCCACCTATGGAGAATCAAAAAGAAGCTCAAGCTCAACCACAACACTAAGGTGTGGCTGGTAGTAATGGAAACAACGCTAACCCACCAATCCAACCAACTAGAGGAGAAGCATAGATTGGAGAATGTGATGAGACATTTACTAATGGTGAAAGAGTGGGGAGAAGACCTCCACCAATCTGCACCGACAACTTCGAAATCAAGTCTACCTTGATTAATATGGTGTAAAATGCTTTTTCTTCGGTCTAGCATTTGAGAATCCTCATGATCATTTGGATAACTTTTTGAGATGGTGTGGAACGACGAAGATCAATGGGGTTTGGACGATGTGATAAAGTTGACTTTTTTCCATTTTCTTTGGGTGGCAAGGCCTCACAATGGGAGAAGAGTGTTGTGACATCTTTGATCACAACTTGGGATGAATGCGAAAAAATGTTCTTGGCGAAGTTCATCTCGCCACAAATGACGGCAAAGATAAGAAACAAGATTTCTACTTTCAAGGAAGGAGAAGTATAATTACTATATAAAGCTTGGAATCTTTTCAATTGGTACATTAAAAGTTTCCCTCATCATGGTATCACAAAAGGCAACTTGCTTCAATCTTCCATAGAGGTATCCATGAGAAGTTCCATTTAGCTTTGAACACCGCCTCAATGTGGAGTTTTGCTAGTCTTTTCGCCAAGCAAGTAAAGAAAACTTTTGAGAATTTAGCGCAAAGTGACAATTGTGATAGAAAAGATTATGATAGAACGATGAGAAACACGAGCTCTAATGACGATAAGATTAAAGAGCTCAATGAGAAGACATACACAATCTTGCTCCATACAAGGAGAGGAGTTCACTTTCTTGAAACCGAATGTGAAGGAGAAGAGGACAAGGTGTTGAAATGCAAGAAGAAGTGAGCTATACCCAAGGAGGGTATTATCAAAAGCCCTTCAACTAAGGATACAAGTCTTACAACAATAACTTGTCTTATCGAAGCACCAATGTAGAGAACCCACAAGATCAAGTCTACCCCCAAAAGACTAACCAACAAGAGTTTTAACCCAAGAAAGACTACTACTAAAAGCCTCAACAACAAGTTTGTTCCTCCAAATAAGAAGAGAATCACGCCATTCTCAAGAAGGTACTTGAAAGTTAAAGTGAGAATAAAGTTGATCTCAACAAGAGATTCAGAGAGATGAACTTGAAGATGAAATCTATGTACCGAGTCATAAACATCAAGCATGATGCTCTAGCCTCTCATGTTAAGGTCATAGATTCACAATTGCAACAAGTAATTAGCAACCAAAAGGGTAAAGTCATGGTCAAGGAGAAAGGAAGATCAAGAAAACACTATCGCAATGTCTTCTTAGAGGAAATCAGTAATGATTCTAAGCCATTGGAATGTATTATCTTTACTCTTGAAGAAGAGCAAATCATTAATGGTTTTGAAAATCCATTTTTGAATCCTATTGGTGAGAAATTTGTTGATGATTTGGGAGTTGAATTGCTTGGATACTCTCTTGAGAAGAAAGGTCATTCTGAATCTCACCTAGATTTCGATGGACCTATTTTTCAAGTGGAGATGAAATCGAGAAGAAAGACACTCTACCTCTTAAGAGAGTTTTTTATTTTGATAAGAAGAAGAAGGTGTCTTTGTTTGAAGAAAAGGCTAGTGAAGATATTGATAAGGAAGCCATGATGCAAGAAAGCTTCAAGAAAGAGGAAAAGGAAGATGATAATGTCTCAACAGTCTAGGCACTTGACATGGAGCATAAAGAAGCAAAGATTCCTAGGAAAATTCCTAGTGATATGGAGATGAGTGAAGAAGAGTCTTATATCTTTAATTTTTCGGCTCTTAAACACAAGTTACCGTATCCTCAACAATTTAAGAAGAAAATCTTGGGATTACACTATAGAAAGATGAAATGAGATGTCGACTTAGACATTCCGCAAGAATGGTATGATAAAGCTAAGACCAATGAGACGGTTAAGGTGAAGCTTGAGAAGAAGTTGACTATAATAGACAAGGTAGAGAAGGTATTGTAAGTTAATGGTATACCAACTGCTAGAAACATTGAAAAGGTCTTAGAGAAGGGCAAAGATGAAGGATGATTTGTTATACCATGTGCTCTCAAGGACTATCGATTTGAAGATGCTTTAACGGATACTGGTGTTAGCTTGAATGTGATCTCTCTAAACCGTGTGAAAGAACTAAGTTTACAATATGACATCAAGAAAGGAGCTAACCCCATACTCTTGGAAGATGCTACGAAAAAGTTCCAATGGGAAGGTTGGAGAACATAAAGCTAGGGGTGAGAAACACCTTTATGAAGAGTGATTTTGTTGTGATGGAAACTTCAATCAAGCTAAATTCCCAATCATCCTTGGAACTCCTTTCTTGCTAACCTTCGGGTGCTATAATTGATTTTTGAAGCCAATGAGTAGATTTTGAAGAAAGTTGACAAGGGAATATCTTATCGTATGCTCGATCTTGATAATGATATAGGGTAGTGTGATACAATGTACCAAAAAGAAGCTAAGACAAAAGGTAAATCAAAGGAGGAGAAACCCTATGAGAATTTTGGGAAGGATGAAGTTTGAGACTGGTTCTATGGGAAACAAGAAGCCAAGATTGCTTCCATTGAAGAAGACTTGGTCAAACCATTCCACCTCACAACTATAAGGTTAGCAACAACCCCAACTTCTATAAAGGAAAAATAGTCAAGAACTTTATCAAGATCAAGGATTGGGCTATGAAAAAGACAGCGAAGGGACCATGCTACGAGGAGGTGGTCCATGATTATAGCGTTTGAAAAAGAACAAGAAAGGTCAAGCTAAAGACCTTAAACAAGCGCACTTGAGAGGCAATCTCAAGAATATCCTTTTGAAATATTCTCTTTTAATTTTCAATGCCTTAAGCTTAAGTTTTTCAATCGAAGATGAATAATGGCTATGTCTTGAGACAATCTTGTTTCAAAGTCATTCATTTTTCTAAAAGCTTAGGTACCAAAGGAGAACTATTCGAATCAAGAATTAAGGCTAATGTATGTTCTCTAAAATCAAGTGACTACAGTTGCATTTCACCATTTCAAAACATCTTCAAAAGTGACTTTAATTAGTTTCTGTGAAGTGATCCCATACCATTTACCTTTACCTTTTCCTTTTTCTTAACATTACGTTTCTTTTTCTCTTTGCCTTTACTAGCTTCTATATTAGAACTAGGGGTCTCCACTTCCTTTTCCTTTTCACTTCCTCATGACATATATTTATCTTCAATGTTAATGTCTTCTTCATTCATGTTTGGTTGTGAAGTTGATAAAAGATTAAAGCTCAAGATGTTTAATAAGAATTGCACTCTTATTCAAAGGAAAATAACTCAAAACCTTTGTCTCTCAAAAACAATCTCTCTCAAAGCTCTCTCACAAATCATTAGCTCGATTTGTCTCACTTATTTATATCTAAAATATAAGTTCTAATCTGGAGAGGAGTAAGTGGGTCAATGGTTGCACCACCTCTGTTGCCATCTCACGAAGTCAGGGTTCGAACCCTGCACTTGCCTTTAGTGAGAGGAACTATTTGCCATTAGGCTACAGACGACAAAAAAAATTATATAAGTCCTAATCCTAATAGTAAAACACCAAAACCAAAACCTATTAGAAGAATCTCAACCTAAGATTTAGATAACACCAAATCTTATTCTTTCCTTTTTCCAACTCTTGCTTGTGCAGCAAGTTATTAGTTAAGTTTAACTCAACAGATTGATCTTGAGTTGAAACCATCTGCAACATAACAACATAACAATTAGTCCATAACACAAAAGTGTTAGAGCTTATGTATCTTCTTAAGCTATGTTTATAGATTATTAAGCAATAAGCATTCACAAAAAGTTCTAAATCAAATAACACAAATTACATTCTTGTTTTGTACATAAAAGTCTCAATCTTTCTTGTATGGTATAAATAATTTTTCAATGGCTTTTAAAAAAATAGTGAGGAAAAAGATGCTTTTCAATAATAATAGTAAAAATACTATATGTCATCTCCACCACTACGAAAGCCCATTCTGTAACACAACCACAGAACCCTATCTGTTGTTTTTACCTACAATAAAGATTATCTCCACGCTACACACGGATTAGGTAACATATACTTTGTTATGGTCTAAATTCCAAGTAAAATAATATTCTAAAATTTGAAATTTATTATTTTCCGTATTAGGTAGTTTTGTGTATTATATACACAATGGTATTACGTAAGAAACATTATGTTTGTAGATATGTGTATTATTAGTTGTATTTTGATTTCACATTAATACTCACCTATTAAATCGTTTGTTTTTTTTTGAGCTTTTGCATCTGTATTCTAAAATTGTTGAGGTTTTTTAAGGAAAAATGTTGTTACTACTAAATTATATTTATCAAACTTAAATCTTGTTGCGGTGTATTTCGGTCGATTCGAGTAATAGTTGTTAGAAAAACTATTGGTTAGGATAGTTTACGTTCCTCGCATGCAACTTTGTTTAGAAAGTTGGTTCAAATGATAGAAAGTTTTTTTCCAAAGGGAATAACTGAAATTATTCCAGAAATTAGGAATATAATTTCCAAAAGGAAGAGGATTATTAGTAAAATTGTTGGAAATTTAAAAGGTTTAAAAAGCCTTTGGTTGTAACCCTCTCTCATGTAACATGTTTCTATTACTAATTATAACGAAAGATTTATGCTTGTTTTTTTCATCTAAATAGGTGGACGATAAGTCTTTGCAAAGCCAAAAATGTAATGTCTTCAGATTTTATGGTTTTATTTTTTGGGGATGGATCAGATTGGCTATTTTGTTATTACATGTGTGTGTTAGTTTGTTGATTTACTTTTGAAAGACATAGGATTGATCACATTTTAAAGTAATATATTTTGAAATTTAAGTATTTCTCTGTTTCGCTTGGTTTCATTTTCACAGTAGAGAAATATTAAAAAATATGTATAATTGAAGAATAGTAAAACACATAAAGCTGAATGTAATTAATTTTTTTATTGATAAAATGAATGTAATTAATTTCTCGAATATCAGTTTTGCTAATAAGAATTTTTGGTTCTGAAACTACTGTATCAACATATATACATCAAATATTTGTTACTTTTGTGCATTTTTTCTAATGGGTTGTGCATTAACAACTTTACTTGGGGAATGGATTTTGTAATGACCCCGACCCGGAATCGGATTTGAACCGATTCGATCAATCCGGTTTGCCGAACCTAACCGAGGGAGCCCTAGGTCAATCCTCCTACTATTTAAAGGAGTCGCTGCCTCGAGAAACGAGTAACACTTTTTCCCGCAGCGAAGCTCTGACGAAATCCTTCCCAGAAACTGCGAACCCTAGTCGTCAAGCTACACCCGCGCGAACCGAGCCCAGCCGAGCACATCCGAGTCTCTCCACGCCACCGTCGACCCTTCCGAGCCGCCGTTCACCGCCGCAACCCTTAGGAATCGCGCCGCAAGTCGACTCGAGCCACCAATCGTCGCTTCCTGCCTCGGATCGCGCGCTTCAGCCGCCGCAGCCACCAAATCGTAAACCCGAGCCACCGTTTGAGCCAACCCGAGAGCCCGAGCCTTCGTCACCGCCCATCCGATCCTCCCAGTCCTCACCCGAGCCCGACCGAATCTCTGTCGAGCCGTCTCTCCGTCGCTCCAGCCGCGCCGCCGCTCCCAGCCTCCGTGTCCGTGAAGCCGCGAGTCTCCCTCTCTGTTTTCGTCGCCGACGGTAAAACGTGAGGTGAGGATTTCCGCGTTTTCCGATTCATTTTCCTTTTTCCGCGTTTCCGTAGTTGTTCCGTAGGATTAGATCGTTTCGCGTAGTTTCCTATGGGTTTTAGGAGTTTCCATTTATGGAAACTTTCCATTTTCGGCAAGTTCTCAATTTGGAAGGTTTCTATTTTTGGAAAGTTTCCTTTTCGGGAAAGTTTCTATTTTGGGCAGGTTTCCCGATTTAGAAAGTTTATGTTTTTAGAAAGTTTCCATTTATGGCAGGTTTCCATAAATGGAAAGTTTCCTTGTTAGGCAGGTATCAGATTTAAGGTCTAATCTGAATTCCTTCTTGGGTCAGGTCCAGAAGTTCAGTAGCTGTTCCGACAGTCATCCGCGCCCAGTCTCCGTGCAGTTTGTCAAGTTGAGGCGCTATTCCTGTAGTTATCCCCCCGTAGAATTGCCTTAGGATGCTTTCATTGCTAGCATAGGGTTAACGCGTCTTGATTGCTAGTCCTGATTGAGAGTCGCTATTCCTGTAGCTATCCCCCCGGAGAAGTGAAAGAAAGTTCTAAGTCCACACAAGCTGGGGAGTTGGAGAGTGAGATAGCCGGTCACTGTGGTGGTTTTTGGCAGGTTAAGGCGTTTTGGAGAAAACCGGGGGTTTTGTCTAGGACATCTTTGTATGTCATGTGTGATTGTGACACAATAGGTGTCTGTTTGGTGCTAATTCTATGTTATCTGTGATTGCATGTTAAGTTTGTTCTGCGGTGTTGCGTGTCTAGCATTTCCATGTTTCACTGGGTGATTCCCCTGTCACTCACCCTCTCGTTCCCCTTGCCCCTCCCCTTTTTGTCCCTGCAGGTGAGTATGACGAGCAGCTGGACAAATGATGAAGGAACTGTGTTGTTCGTTTTCGGGACCGAGATTTCTTTAAATTTTTTTCTATGCTTTTGACTTGGTTTCGTATCTTTTAGACTTGTTTTTCTTTTCTTTTCTGTGGGTGAGAAGTCTTTGTTCACGTTTGGAGCTCTGCCTAGCAATAAGATGGATTTATCTTTGTGATGGATAACTATACTCGTATTTTGGAATAAGATCTTTATTTGAAATGCTCTGGGAGATTGCTTGTGAAGTTGGAGTTAGTTAGGGAAGATAACAGATCCGGGAGAGACCTTGGCCAGGTGAACCGGGGTGTTACAAAGTGGTATCAGAGCCAGGTTTTTGCCAAACCGGTTCTGACCCGGGAGGCTTCGGTTTTCAATTCGGTTTTGTGTTTTCAAATGTTTTGGGAAAGGGGGATTTCAAAAGAAAAGGAGAACACCAGTTCCATCTAAATCTACCTAGCTCGTTGTCGCTAAGCCTCCCTCTTCTTCTTCTTCAAGTTTGAAGCTGGTCTAATCAAGGTCTTCCTTTTACAGATGGTCGCCACCAGAAGAGTGAACAGTAACTAGTCCCGTGATGTTGCCGGGAACCAACCGAGGGTTCAGCCTCAGGTTCAGCCAGTGATCGTCCCTAATGCTCATGTTGCTGTAGTCGAAGAGGTTGTTCAGCCTGTGAATGCTCCGGTAGTTGTGGTTGAGGAAGTCGTTCACCCTGTGATTGCTGCTGCTGCCGAGGATGTCGCTGATGCCCGGCCTGCCAACTCACAGGAGAGTGTAGGCGAGAGTAGGAATATTCGTCAGAACACTGTCAGTGAGACCAGAGCATCTTAGAGAACCGCAGGGCCTGTCACCCGTAGAGCTGCAGAGGACGCTTTAGCGGAAGCTGCCAGACTCGCTGCTAGGAATGAGGAGTTGGAAGCGGAACTAGCCAAGCATCGTGCTAGCCAAGGTCGAGCACAGAGCCAGAGGACCGTTGCTAGAGAAGCTTCCTACAGGACTGCAAATTTTCCACCGCCCCCTCCATCGCCGGCCAGGATGCCGCCGTTTGTGCCGCCACCGCCGCAGAACTGTTTCCGCGATGGGCCGTCCTACTGGGATTACTTCAAGCAGCTCAAAGAAATGGGAACAAAAATGTTTGAAGGGAAATCTGACCTTGTTGCTGCTGATGACTGGAAAAGGAAGCTGGAGCATAATTTAGACCATCTGTAGTGTCCAGAGATGTACCGCCGAGCTTTAGTTGTGCAATATCTAAAAGGAGAAGCCTTAGTGTGGTGGAGCGGTAAGTTTGAAAATACTCGGGGAGAGTATGAATTGTCTTGGAATGACTTCTAGACGCTGTTCCAGAGGAAGTATTTTCCGCGAGAGGCACTGGATACTATGGAGCACCAATTTCTAACTATCATACAAGGAAATCGGAGTGTCTGTCAGTATGAAACAGCTGACGAACAAACCTGACATATGTAGTGTGTTTGAGATTCCAGTTTTGCGTTTTTTGATATATGCCAAAGAACTAGCTTTGATTGCTCTCCTCGAGATTGATTTCTCTATGTCGCATGCTAAGGCTTGGGGTGTGATAAGGTTTCAAGTTCTCGACAAAACAATTAAGACTAAAAGAAACCTTTTTTGGTCAAGCGACTAAAAGAAACCCTTAACCGAAAAAGCTATATTTTTTTTTGTTATTCGGTTCTATCTTTTGCTTCCCTAATAGGAACAGGAACTGAACCATTACCCATGGTTCTTCATCTCAGACACTATCGGATAATTTAGATGGAACCGAAACTGAACCAAATCAGGTTTTTTGGTTCTTCGGTTTCGGTTTTTCAACCCAGACCTATATTTTACCATGATTATGGCTACTCTGACATAAATTTGAAATCAATCCAAACTGAAACGATTGAAGTTATGGTAGGATCCATTGGATATGAATGGTGCATGATATTCATAGCCTCAAGATAACATGTTACCATTATCATGTTTATTATTAATTAAAACTTGAACAAAACATAAAAGAACATTTAATCTAACTAATTAAAAGGGGAAGATTGTGGCCTTTGAGGCTATCCATGTCACCCTAAGAAATGCCTAAAATTGTGCCACGTCAGCTAGCCTCTATTTTCCTCAAAGCAATTTGCCAGTACGTAACTCCATTCACTATATGATGTTCTGAATCCTTCTGTTTCTCACAATTAATATAAATCTCTGCGTTTAAATTTTTTAGAAATCCAATCGACTTTCACGTTTACAAAACAAATTCCAAGATCATATCAAAGGGAAACCAAAGGAGATTCTCTCTATAAGTGTTCCCATCCGATCGGAAAGACATAGGTGAGTTTTTTGTTTTTTTGGGAATGATCTTTGATTAGGAAGGAAGTGATTGAGCTTTATCCGCTGTAGCCACCGGCCACTGCTCCGATTTCTCACGGATCCAACGACATCGGCAGGTCTTCTAAGGTGTGGATCAGCGAAATCCATTCGAAGAATTGATCAAATTTGGAGACTTTCGTAGACAGCGAAAGCGATCGAGAGAATGAGAGTGGAAGCTTAGGCTAAGAGAGGAGTTATGGATTTGAAACGAACGGAGATTATGGTGAAAACACAACTAGAGATTGCTAGACTCTTTGAATATGCGATTTTTGGGCACAACAAAGGTGTCGATTCTTCAGTAACAATTAGAAAAATTGAATGCCAAGTTATTTTAGTTTATTAAGCGTTTGTCAAAATTTCAGAGAGAGAGAGAGAGAGAATATAGAAAAAGGCGATTTACAATTCCTCCCTTCAACAAATATATGGTTTTCCATATGAATATGATTAGTCCTTAAGTCATACAGATTATACTTTGTCGTAACTTTAGTGTCTGAAACTTCAAGTTGTGATGCAGATATTTGCAGAGAATGCATTGGACATAAGTGGGGCTTGACAGTTTAGTAATGTTAGCTCCAGAGAGCTTTACGCAGCTACGAAGGGTTTTCCTCGAGTAGAGTCATAGGGATCAAAGCGTTTGAGAAAGTGTACATAGTCATGTTTTTCTGTTTGTTTCAGGAATCAAGGATCGTGGGTAGATCGGTTCGAGGAATCTGATCAAGATCCAATTGTCCTCTTATTCATTGATACATCCTATTATGTTTCCCTTCAGGTTTGTTTGATTCAATTATTTTCATTTTGTTGTGGCTCTCATTTAAATTGAAAAACCACCAAGTAGAAGATGTACATACTTAGGAAGAAAACCTTTTCCATGTGTCTCCTCTTTGTTTTTTCCCGAAGAATGGAAAAGGAATCGTGTAAGCTTTTCGTCGGTGATATATCTTGAGAGAGCAATGACGATGAGAATTTTTAGCGTTTTGGTGAGATTTTAGAGGTTGTGATCATGAAAGATCGAGTCTTGATATTTTTTTCAAGCAGTCCCCTCTCTAAAGTCTAAGCCAACAACACACCACTACTTCCTTTCAATATCAGTTTGCTTCATTCAAATAATTAGTTGCTTGGTTTAGATGATATAGTTGCTCCTTGAAGCAAAACTTTTCTCTTTATTCACTCTGAATTTGGCTCTTATGGTGTTTTCTTAATCTATTTGTATTTTTTTGCAGGTTGAGGTGAGCGATGCAATTGTTCTTCCTCCGAAAGAGAATTTACTAAGAGTAAAAACTGCAATATTCATATGTAAATCCCGAATCCTGAAGCTGTGCACAAGCACGCCTATAAATCTGAAAGGCTGTCTACAAATACCTTGGTAAAGTCACATGAGGAACACCATCAAGGCTAGTCTTCTAAACCATCAAATTTGAATGGCATGATTTGTTATAGGTGTCATATGAGAGGCCATTTTGTTGTTAAATATCCCACTCGAAAGGTGTTAAGCTCCACATCTTTAGATTCAAAAACAGAACATGTTTCTTATTTTAAAACGCATGTTAATGAGAAACAAGAAATCAAACCCCCTGGAATTATCTAAACATGTTTATGGTGAGTCCACGATTATCTTAACACACTTTCCATTGCCCAAAAGTGTTGAATTAGATGCATATGCCAAGAAGATTCCAACAAAACATAAGCAGACCAAGGCGTATGATCAAAATCAGGACAAAGAAGAAAACATTCCACAGCTGAACCAACCTGCTGCCAGGGAGAAAGAGTCAACGAGACAAAGTCCCAGCCATGGAGATGAGTGATTTTTCAATTATGTTCAAAGAAGAACCACGAGAGTGCAAAATAAACCTCAAAGCGACTCATATTCAAGATTTAAAATGAGGTAAGACACTAAACACTCTAACAATATTAGAATCTAACTTCCTTTATCTTGGTGAAGGCTACAACATTAGATTCTTTGTTTGGTGCCAAAACTGCATATTTATGTTTGTTGTTGGTTTTGTCATTCTTCAGGATGGTGCGAGAGAATTTGAGATACAAAGAATGGAAAAACAAGCAGAGAAGCTCAGAAAAAATTAGATTATGAATGAGTTAAGAGACTTTTCGAAGCTCTTGAACAAATACAGTTATCAAAGACTTGAAACTTGAGTTGAAGCAACGAGACGCAGGATGTATGAAGAAGAACCATGCACATATTCGTTCACATGTCAAAGAGATGAACAAAGAAGAGCATAGTTTCCGTAATCTTTTGTTTCTCCGGATCTGACACTCATAGAATTGGATCAAAAGAGAGTAGATCAAGGTTGAATAATGGATGATTATGGAATGATCCAATCCTATCTGACGCAGTGATATTCCGTATGTCACTACATCATATGGTGGTTTCAAGGTTTTAAGCGGCAAAGTATTTTTTTACTTATTTCCTCTTTCGGTATGGATTGTTTGACCATGTACAACACATGATACACGGCTTATCATGGAAACAGTATTCTAGATGAGCCACATTTAGTCAAGATGACTTTTACAGCCACTAACATTATGTCTTCAGTTTCTCTAAAATTTAAGTTAAAATGAGTTTAAAATTAAGATTAAACTATTTGATATCTATATCTAAAAGTAGATTAAATCAGTCATTTATAATTGATAAGTGATTCCTTCTCAATTGATTGATTTACACGAGTTTAATATATAGTATAATGATGAAAAATATAGATAATAGACATATGTTATAAACGTATCAGGTATTGAACTTATTATTTTTGTCCTGAAATATATGTGTAACTCTAGATACATTTTATTATTATTATAGATGTAGAGCACTTAAACTTTGATTGTAATTCCATGTACATGAGATAAAGAAAATAATACATCGAAAGAGTAAAAATAAGATAGGACATTTTTCCAAATTTGTGTTCTATTTTTACAGTTAGAGAGACAAATAATATATACATATGTTTTACAAATGTTTTTACTACCTAGAGACTATTTTGTGTAATGTGCATATCACATAATTCTATTTATTTTATTGTAAAAAAAGTAAAACTTTATTTCACTGTTGTTGAATGTTGTTAAACAATTTTAATTTATTACTTTATTATTTTTATGTAAGTAAATATTGTGAAATTATTTTATTAATTTAAAAGTGAAATTAATCTAATATTGAATACAAGAAGTTTCTCAACTTTAAATTAACAGTTTTAATTACAAAAATAATAAATAAATTTAGTGTTCAAATTTATTCTACAGAAAAGGCGAAAAAAATCTATTCTACAGAAAAATTGTGCTATTTGATGTTGAATTTGTCGACATATAATTTTATACAATCGATGCATTAACATGACCTACTTAAGAAGAACAAAAATTCATTAATAAAAAAAAATTTATCTAATATTAAGTTAGGAAAGTTTAAAATTTTGGAGAGAGTGATTCAATTATGAATATATACGAGCACAACAAGTTATCTCTCTGAAAAGCTTTTAAATTTAATTAATTTATATAATAAAGATATTTTAATTAATATATGAAAACTATTGAATAAAATGTTTATATTACTTCAAATACGTAAAATAATCGATCACTAATAACCTCACTATAAGCATAAAATATATGAGATTAGTATATTATACTAATTAAAAGGGGCTATTTGAGGCTTCTAAAGCATGCCACGTTAATTCTCTTTTTGATGCTTTTCTAACTGCCATGTCACCAGCCTCACTCTTCCTTCGATATCAGTCATGTCTCCCTTGCTTATTCCAACACAAGGCAATTACATATTAATAGGCCACAAATGTTGAAGCCCAAAACCCTAAGCTCGACCCATAATTACAAAATAGCACAAAGTCAACTAAACCCTAATCCCACGATTTCTCCTTTGTGCCGCTTTCATCTTCCTCAGTCACCGGTCCCAAATCTCCCGACAAAAATTTCCCAACATCTCTACCTTAGTGTAATCTCCTGTCATTAATCTCTACCTTCTCACCTCCCCCATCTCTGACGCCCACTCTCCCCACCATAATTGGTTGCTAATTAATAGCTTCATACGCCTCATATACCTCCACCTTCTCCACTCGTACCGCTCCAGATCCACGATATAAAGCCACTAGTCCTGCCAGCCCAATCATTGCACCGATTTCACAGCAAAATAAATAGGCACCATCAACCACCACTAACCCTCCTACATCATGACTTTAAACAAACTCCGCTGGCACTGGCAACAAGTTATGCTTCACCGACGTCTCCATCCGGTTACTCCACTCTTAGAAAGCTCGCAGCGACAAAATCGTAAACCCACTAATGGATGTCGAGCTCCACCTCCTTGATTCTGAGGTATGCATTCCACCGTCAGTGTTTATAGAAAGCTCTTATTTGGTACTAAGTTGCTTACTCTAAACATTTTCTCGGTAGTTTTCTCTTTGTCCAACTTTGAAGTTGATAGTTTTTGTTTTGTAATGTGTTCGTCTATGTGTTGTGTTATTGAGGGAAGAAATCAACGGTTGAGTTTTGGATAGTGGGAGATAATTAACTATTGTTTAGATTAATTATACTTTTTTATGTTACTGAAGTTAGAGATTTTTTTTTGTCGTGGGGTTTAAGAAAAAAGATCCATTATCTTAGAGAGTACGTAGTTTCATTAAATTCTGACTTTTGTCTTATGTGCCATGTCACTAACGCTAATTACCTATTTAAAATAGAGTAGGTTATGTGCATTTATCTAATTCAAGAGCCTCACTACAAATGTTCATAACCATAGTACCTCAAAATCCTCAATACTAGAAGGGTATTACACAGTGCACACATTGAACCTCAAGCGCTAGATAGTGGAGATGCAAGTGAAGGAGGAAATTTACTATTATGCATTCATTTTGTACTTTACGGACTGGTAAAATTAGGATGTTTAAACAACTGATAGGACCAACTATTTAAAAAATTAGACGAGATCATTTCGTATCTATATTTTTAAAAGAGTTGATGTAGTTTTCCAAGATTGTGGATCAAGCCTTCTACTATGATTTCCAATTTTTGATTATAAAATTACAAATTCAAATATAAGAGCTTAAAATTTCCATGAACAAAGATACTGATAATAATTAGAAGGTATTCAAGTAATTTGCTTCTAAACTCACTTACTTTTTGTCTATGAGAATTAATTTTTTGTGATGTCTCGTATGTGATTGTGATAAAGCTTACTAATAGATTTCATATTTCTCTCTATTAAAAAATAGGAACCACTCACGAAATAGACTGGCAAATGGACATCTTGGCAAATGGACATCTTGACAAAGATAAATATCAGACTACTCATAAACAGCTCTTAATGTATGAAAACTATGAAAACTGTCATTTCAGCGTAAGGTTTATTGTCAATGATTATGGTAGGTTCAATATCAAGTTTAGCTCAAATATATATATATATATATATATATATATATATATATATATCACTTTCATCATTTGTTTTCTATTTTTCGAAAAACAAACAAGAACAAATTATTTGCTCCCTTTTTAAAACTAAAAATGAATTCTGTTATAGCAAAAAAAATATGACTACATGCGAGAAAGAAAAATGAATCTTATATTAGAAGTGATTTTGATTTGATTTCTCAATAGAAAACACCACTAATTTAATTACTTAACTTAATTTAATTTCCTAACCAAAAAAAAGTTAACTTAATTTAAACAAAAGGGTGAAAGTCTTTTAGTTTTCTCATGAAGAGTATAAGCCATATGGTGTAAGTAGTTTAAAGAGACCGTGAGCAGCATTGATGGGAACAAGATATTTAAACATTTAGAAATTCTGGAAAATGTGGCAAAGCACTTAATCAGCTGAGCCTGCTACTTTGGCTATCAACACTCTATCATATTTGGGTAGAGAGGGATAAAAGGATTTAATAGAGGGATTCTCAGAGTGCAAGAATAAAATAGATCTTCAGATATGGAATCAGATTTATGGCTTCAAATCTACTAGACCAACGCACAGCTATAGCATCCGCTAGGGACAAGAAACTGATCTCAGACCCATTTTTGATCTCCCTTCTTATTATTAAACATCACCATTGCCTCTGATGCATGTTATTTGCAAAGTGAGTCAAAGAATAATAGGATTTGCGGGTCAAGGAGAAGAAATAACGACGTTTACTACCATCAGTAAGCTCTCAACTGGGCCATAACCCATTATTAGTTGCAAGTTAAAAATTAATATGAATATTAGGACATGCAACTATTCTTAATTAAAGGGCTAGAAATGTATAATGCTTTTCGTCTAATAAGTATAACTGGAAAGGATCACTTTCCGCACGGAGTGTACTTCAAATTTGGGTTGCTATTTTAAATTTACTACAAACTAGATGACTTCCCGCACCCTGTGCGGAGAAAAACGTTAAAATATATTTATATAATATAAATTATTTTATTTTTATGTGTTTTAATAATGAAATATATTTTTGTTTACTAGTAATAAAATTCAAATCTTTTAATATTTTGTTTAGATAATATAAATTATTTATTTAGATATTATCAAATTTGTCGAGTATAATAATTGACTTAAATATGATAATAATTCTTGCCATTAATTTAGTTTGTTATCATTTCGTATTTTAGGTGATAAATTATTTGGGTATTATGTTTTCAGGTTTAGATAAGAAAAATATATTAGTCTATCATTGTGGTTGAGTTAATAAATTTTCTTTTTGAAAAAACATAGAGCTTAGTTGCTTTTGTGAATAATATAGAGTTTTCGTCTTAATGATTAATACACATTTTGTAATGAGAGAAATATTATTGTATTAAATTAACTTTTTAATTCATAAAACATTATTATTGTTGAAATATTCTACAAGAATTTTTTTTGATGAAATTTTTTTAGTTAGAAAATATTTGAAAATTCTGATCAATAAAATTATAACTATTTAATGTTGAAACTCTAAAAAATTGACACATAAGCATATTTTACTTAAACTACTTATCAATTAATTTATCAATTAATATATAAAGGATTTCTAAAATGTACTTTTGGTATTTTTGTAAAAATATAAGTAAAGAAATATATGTTTTTTAGCTAAAACTATGGTATATTCTACCAAAAACGATGTCATTGATTCACAATGAAAAATATGATATGGATAATTATCTTTTTCTTAATTTTAAAAGAGAAAGAATAACATAAAAATGTGAACACAAAACAAAGCTAAATTATACCATATAAAAATAAAAACGAACAAAATAAAGACTAAGCTTTTAATTACTTCTTATTTATAAAATTGAACATAATTTCATATCTGTAAGAGAAAATCTATAAACTAAGATAAGTTTACACATAGATACAAATTTAGAGGATAGTTTAAAAAATAATTGATGTTTCAAAATAGTGTGTGTTATAGGACAAATTAAATTTGTGTTAGTGTAGATTATATGTGGGGGGGAAAATTACCAAATATGAGTTATGGTTTCTCAGCATTACGTTTCGTTCAATCAGTTTTCAGATGAATTTGAGAATTTTCTGAGTTAAGTCTGAGCATTGACATACCTGAACTAACTCATAGAAAGGAATCATGTCACAATTCAAGCGTAGAAAATATCTCTCCTCCGTAAATAAGACATAGTCAAACCTTAATCGTACGACTTAAGCATGATGATAAAAAGAAATCACACAACAATACTAAAGAAAAAAAAATTGTAAACACCAATCCGCGCGTAGTGCAGACATATGCCTAGTACTAATTAAAGGGACTAATAATGTCCTCTCAAGCTATCCAGCTCAACATTGTTTCACTTCTCCAAAAGAATGACACGTGTACCGTCAAACCCTTCACATAAATGTTTTGCTTCCATCAGTTCTTAAAAAACGTAAAGAACTATTCATCTCCTCATCTCTCTTTATGTTTGCATAAATTCCCCCACACAATTGATCGTGATTAAGCCACATATGGTTCGTCCCCCTCTTCAATTTTGTTTCAAATCATCTATTAAGCGAGCTAGTCGAACCAGAAGGTGTAGAAACCCACCTAATCTTCTTCCCCCGCTGCAAGAAACCTCCGAGAACTAATCCCCGTCAAATTCTTATATCAAATCTGACATTTCGTTCCTTCAAGCAACCACAAAGATTATCGTTGTTCTCTGCATTTGTGCAGCGAAGAAACCCACCGAATCGTTAATTATCTCGGTCAAATCCGGTGAATAAGACACACTGCTCTTCAAAAAGCTACACACACCCCCTCCGATCTATGTATTTGTGAATTCCCACGCTGAAACCCACTAAAGAATCAGGTAGAATCAACTTCAGAACCATCCTTTCTTTGTATTGTTCTATTTCTGATCTCATACACTCAACGCCTTATAAGCCCACAAATTTCCAAAATATTCTTTGTTTGATTTTCTGAATTCTTATAATTTCAGAATTGCAGAGTAAAAATATCGAGAAAATCATCGCAAGAAACCTAGAGGTGGTTAATCTGAGAATGACGAGCAATTTCGAAGGTTGCAAAAGAGAATGGACCAATTTAACCCCAAATATTGATAACCAGTAAGAAAGATGGCCACCATCGAAACTGTCAAATTGATGTATTCTCTTCATACCGTTTCCTCTATTTATGTTTTAAAATATCTCTTTTATGATTTATAGACTTTAGTATTGGTGATACATATACTCCCGATGGATAATGTGAGGGCTTTGGGCTTTCTATGCGAAAAAGGGAGCAACGAGTCAGCTGTCTTGGTTAGTTGGTTTTCGGTAAGATTAGCCAAAGTTTGAGAGATTCAACCGGAAGCATCAAATTGATGTATGTGTCATGTTTTTGCTTAAAATTTGTTCTTAAACTTCGCTCTCATTGCATTTTTCGATTTGATTAAAAATTAACAATGAACATCGAGAAATTCTCAATGATTTGGTAGCTCATCTACCTCTTGGCCAACCGATGCAGATGGGTTTTATTTAGATTCGAAAGATACTCCATCTTGGTTGTTTGGATCAGAGAAAATGTTGGAGGAAGAGTTTGAGGACGGAGTTCTTAGAGCTTTTCTCAAAAATCCCTTAGACTCAAACACCAAAAGAACCAATGGAGAGTTCCTTTCTAGATCATGGAGTCTTTCTACTACTGAAATCTCCAAAGCACTTGCTCTGAAACACATACAACAACACGAACAATAGTTTTGTGTTTCTCATAACACTTTCCCTGTTTTATTTCGTGGTGTTCTTGTGGTTGTCGTGGCATGAAACTTTGATCCTTTATCCCAATTTCAAAATCAAATCCATTTCACAAAAAATTCATGTAGAGCCGAAAACTCAACACCTTTTCAATTGTTTTCTGACTTATCTTACCTTTTCAACTCTTTGAATTTTGATTTGTTTTATGCTGGGAAGATCATGAAATCCATTGGCACACGAAGAGCAGGAACGTTATCCAAATGGTTTCATCACCATAATGAACACAGTAGCAGCAGTGGCACAACCATTAATCTCAAGAAGAAAGTCAAGGCATGTGTTGAGAACACCCATGTGCATTCTGCTGTCTCTGTACCTTCTTTAGCTTTAGGTTTAGCCTCTATGACATCTCTAAGAAATTACGGAGCTTCAAGTTCCAAGATGGTATTAGCTTTAGCCTCAGCCGAGGTTCAAACTCATACTTGCTTGTGCTTCTATTTCGAGGTTTTCAGTGCGTGGAGTAGTTTCTACATCTGTTTATACGAGTAAGATTTATAAAAGGAAGTTTCATTACATTTTGTGAGTTTGTATTTTGCCACAAATATATAATTTCCAGAGTGTATACTATAGAACTTACATCAAAAGTGGCTCTCTGAACTACAAATAGTCTTATCACAAATGATAATGGGAACAAATTCAGACTTGGAGGAAGTTATGTGTTCATTCTGCAGTCTCAGGTTTTTGGCTTCTTCTTGTTAGTCTTCAGATTTTCCCCAAAGAACAATGTAGAGACCAAGGATTACTGGGAAGGCGTCAATCAGATTGGAAAGAACATATAAAAGCAAGTTAGAGAATGAAGAGAGAGCAGTAACGTACCTTCTAAGGTAAGTCTATTCTTTTAAATACAGAGCACCAAAGAAAGTGACAATGACAATGTAAAGAGGATTGGACAGCAAAATATGACAATGTATGCAACTAACGTGCTTTGGTTTGGGTGAGTACTAATTCGTAATTCAAAGCCATATGAACAGTCACTGTTGAAAAATACAATTTACGTGCTAGAAGAGAATGCTTTCCATGAACATGAAACTAGGTTTCAGGTGATACTCATGAGTAAGTTTACAGAGTTGTTGCGTTCTCTGGGCTCGACACAAAGGTACAAATCTTAACATTTGTTTACCCTTAAAGATGAGCGTACGGACATCTAATCACAAAGGTAGAAACTTAACATCTGATTACGTTTAAAGATGTTGTAGTGGACATGGTCCTAAGATCATAGACTTTAACTTTGGCTTAAAAAGCAAGAAGCAGTTGTATTGCAAAAGTTCTTCAAGTTATTGGCTTTTTGTCACACAGCTATACCCGAAATGGATGAAGCTACCAGGACTATCTCTTGCATTTGTTGTTGGAAATTGGTTTTTTAACTGAACGCGAAACAGGACTTATTTCCGTGAATTAGATCTTAGAATGTGACTTCGTTTTAGCGATTTCTTGACGTCAAAATCTAATATTCCTGCGGTATCTTACAGGATATATCGGTTACTAAAAGTTCTTGAGTTTTCCAGCGGGGAAAGAGAATTCCGGTCATAATGCGCGATGATGATGGGAAACGTCTATTGTTGTCTTAAGAAGCTAACAAGTACCTTCCCTAAAATATTGATAGGTTTTAAAAATTTGAGACCAATTTTGTTGATGTTCTTTTTTTCTTGCAGCATAATGTTTGAAAGACTTACGAAGTAAGTTTCAAGAACAACACGAACATTGATACTTGCATATGGCGAGATGATGAGAATGCATACATTGAATATAACAAACAAAAACTTCAATGAAGCTAAGAACTTGGTGACAACATATCACGAGAGCTTAATCGGCAAAATCATTGATCATATGGAACGTGATTTGATTCTTCATGGTGTTACTACTGTTGAAGACAAAATTCAAAATGGGGTAATGACGAAATATTTAGCAACCTCGGCCATGTCATTCTCTCTAATGGTTACATCCCATATTAGGGTAGTATATTGTGCCTCCCCCTATAAATAAAAACTTAGACATATAGAATAACATTCAATGATAAAAGTTTGCACTCCACTACTTTAAATGAAGTCCAAATTTAAACTTGTGCTCTCCGGATACACAGAAACATAGCAATAACTTGCAATGTCCAGTAAAGGATTATACAGGAAAAAGGAAAATTTAAATCTAGAATTTTACACTTAGAAGTAAAACAAATTGCACTTGCCTTTTTATTGTACGTGGAACCGACGGACAGGACGTTTATAAAAAGTTCTGGATTTGAAGTGTAAACTTCCTGTCTGTTGGTTCCACGTTGTGGCAATAACATTTTTTTGGACATCTAGAGTTTTACTGATAAAACGAACACGTTACAAGCACCAACATGATACACAAAGCCAATAAAGGAAAAAGCTTTCTGGAGGAAAGAGCCGACGAATCAACTAAGGGACCCTTGGACTCAAAGCCAGTAAAAGTGTTGGAAGCCAAAAACAAATATTTTTAACTACAAACAAGAGTTACAAAAAACCAAACAAAGCGATAATAGACCATAAAATATAATCAAAGAAAGTGAAACAGTCAAAATTCATAAGCATTTAGAGTTTATTACTTGTGACAGTAACTTTAGAGTTTGGTTTATTACTTTCATGAAGTTCTTTATTTTATTCATATTCCTATTTCTTTGGGCTTCAGTTTTCTAGGCACCATTAGTTTGGTTTCTCCATTATTCTAGAACTAAAGACACTATAAACATTTAATTTCATATTTAATCAAAACATATACTAAAGGTACTATAGACATAAAAATATGAATAAAAACTACTGTAAAAATCATAAAATATATATTTGGATATATATAATATGGTAATGTACATATAGAAACTAAATATTGTAAATCAAGTTATTTAAAATAACAAAATGAACTCCTTAACATTTAAATGAGTAGCTTTGTTTGAATAGATAACTAAAATAGTAAAAAGGTTCATATTAAAATAATTGGTGTGTAGCGCATGTAACTTCTGCATCTTTCGTTATGTAAGGAGACATTTAAATGTTGTAGCACACACTTTAGCTAATAAATGTTGGCTAATGGTTGCTTTTACTCAAGTTAAATCTTCCCACCATCTTATTTTTTGTGGGAAGCTGCGGAAGACATGGCTAGCTTGAAAACAGTATTACCAAAAGTAACCGACAAAAGAGACCAAATATAGAGAGAGTTGAGACAATGTTCGAGAAAAAATGATGTTGAACTCGGAGAATGAGACGTTGAAAGGAATAATAGAGAAGTTGGAGGATAAATTATTAGAAAAATAGGAGATCACAATACTACAAGATACAATGGAAAGCAAACGACATCTCAACTTCCTCTCGAGCTCTGAGTTTTGGGTATAAGATTTTGTTTATACTTTATACAAAAATTTGGTTTCTTCTTTCACACCTCTGCAGCACTAATTATTTGGTGTATCTTCCAAAAATCTTAGTAGTCATGCATTTTTCTTTTAATTTTTGGTTTACTATTCCTTCGCCACCTAATCTTAAGTAACACAAATTTTGATAAGTAAAACTATTTCTACGAGCTGCTACCACTTTCACCTGTGAAAATAAGATCTCCATATAACTACATATAGAGTAATGTCTTTAAAAAATTATGTTTCATTAGCTGTCTACTTTATTTATTGAATCTTGGTCTATGTTTCTAACAAATTGATGATTTAATACGTTTTTAATCAAGATTAGTATGATTATTGATTGCTCTTACCCACATTTGTCCAAAAAAAAAAATCACAACCAAACTATGATATTTGCAAACGGGTTAATAGTAGAAAAATGTAAAAGAGAAACATATCAAGATATAAGCGCAGTTGAACTCTAGCTACAGGTGCAACAGGGAGGTGGCAGCAAATGGGAATCAACGTGAAGGAGATTAAAAAATTAGTATGAGAAAAAGTAGTATTTGAATAAAAGCATATGTTATTAACAAAGAGTGAAAACAATGAATGAGAGGAAAGAGAGTCTACGATAGAAACATAAGCTCTTAAACCTTTTGTACCAAACTGGATATTTTGACCTTATAATGTCAATGTAGGTCTTGCGTTGAAAATTGTGCATTGGTATCTATTCTTATATTTAAGCTCATAACATAATTTTGGGAGGGATTAGTTCTTAGATTTGGTTAAAACGTATCCAAGTTACTAACCAATAGTAAAGATCACCAATATAAGGCAAAAAAAATACAAAACAAATATAAAAATATAGTTGCATACGAAACGAAAAATAGCTCTATTAACAGAAGATGGTATATTTAACAATCAATAAAGTTATATAGAGATATATAGAATCTTTAGGAAAGTGGTACTTAAAAAAGGAATACAAACTATTGTACTCAAACTTATGATTTTTGACTATAGTGTCAATAAGTATAAATACTAAAAGTATATAAAATAACTTAATATAAGAACGGAATCAAAAAATTTTAACTTCCAGTCAAAATTAAAATTTGAATAACAAAACACGCGTATAGTTAATATTACTTTATGTTACTTCGTTTTGTGAGCTAAAGTCAGTAATTTAAATATAATTTATCTATACAAAGTCAAAATTTATCTATGTAATTTGGGTACCGCATTTGGAATATCATTTGGAATATATATTTTAGTAGCCGTATGTATTTTACACTAAGCTA
The DNA here is from genome assembly GCA_900406275.1 of Anastatica hierochuntica. Taxonomy (NCBI): domain Eukaryota; kingdom Viridiplantae; phylum Streptophyta; class Magnoliopsida; order Brassicales; family Brassicaceae; genus Anastatica; species Anastatica hierochuntica. The sequence goes on from OVAN01002915.1 coordinate 24,642, forward strand.
CTCCTAAAAAAATTATACACATTTACAAAGCGATGCGATAACAATAAGGATATATAACACACAATTTGTAATACACGAACACCACATATTCAATATAGGAATACATGATTTGTTCTTTTTAATTAGTTAGATTATATACATATGTCATGTTCATTCATTTGAAATAGTTTGTGTTGATATGTTCGTTTCGTACAAAAGACTAAACAATACTTTATTTTTCCACATTTTTATATCTGCAATCACACATTCACATTACGATGGACAATACTTATAATGATGATGAAGGTAAACATTTATAGCAGCATGACTCCCACAAAAACTAAACAATGAGAATAGACATTATGTCTCCATTAGCATGAGTTTTAATTACAAAGGTTTTGTTAGCCTCCAAGAGTTAAAATGATCTAGATGAATCTTCAGTTACGTATTAAGTGCACCCCCACGACATAATAACATATGTATGGTGTACTATTATTATAAAGTAAATATAATCATAAAATGCATTCAGTCGAATGATTTTGTTGTTCAATAATCTTATATTTTTGCCCATATTTTTAGATTAATTTTCTAAATAATAAAATCTATTTTAAAGATTTACGTATATAGTTTAACACATAATTATGTGTTGTAAAAACAGTAATATATAATACAAACAATAGTGTTAATATTATAAACTTACTTACATTTTTCAACAACTTCTCACTATAATTTGTCAAATAATATATATACAAATTATCAAAGGTTATATTGTTACCATCGAATAAAATCAGCTAAAATAACTCTTTTAATTTAATATTGACTATCATTTTGAAAAACAGGTTTTGTTAGAAAAAAACCGCGCATAGCGCGGTTAATCCTCTAGTATAATTAGAAGTTAGAATTCGAAAGTCGGGGACTTATTTGTGTTCAGATCCAAAAAAAAAATCAATGGTGAGTTAAGTGGACTAATGCCCTTTTTACACAATTTTCATCGGTGGAAGACCGTCTGGTTCCTCAGGTTTGTCATGTCGAAGAGGTTGGGAGATCGATGAAAGTTGCTAGAGAGAACTGGAAAACCCAAAGTGAAAAGTGGAGAAGAGAGAAGAAAGTCAATAAAAAGGGAGAAAATACGTTGAATAGAGTCGAGGGTGAGTAGTAATAGTAAGAAAATGGAAAGTCCAACTTATATAGTAATAATTATTGGTACCAAGATCGCAGAATTCTATCAAATTAGATGAATCACTACCGTCCATTTAGAAATTATGAAATATTTTCAATGAATATCTCAAAGGGATGCGATGTTACCTCGATTTTAGTCATGGATTTGATTAGGGTGAACGGCTAGGATCTCTTGCAAAGATTTGAAGTGGTCCAAATGTTATGACGTGGATTAAGGGTTGACATCATTTTGCTTTTGAACTAAATTCTCTTTTCCGCCCTTTAAGTTTAGCGAAATTGCACTTAAAGATATTGAGACAAATGTTGATCTTGGATTCGATACGGGCCAAATGCCGAATTCGGCCCAAGAGGTCCATTTTAATCAATTTAACTGCATCAGGAAATCGTTCCAAGACAAATGGTGAAATCAATACTTAAGGTCCAACCGCTTTCATGCGCGAGCTCGATGATGACTAGGAGACGAGGAGGATGTGCGAGCTTGACTGGATCAACTAGTTAGAGTCAAGTACATGTCAAACCACTCAACCGCATTCTCTGAATTTCCGTGGTCAAAACGGAGGTGGCGATCCCAAATATCTCAAAAATGGTTAACGTCTAACTAATGATTTTTAAAGGAGTGGAGGAACCTTAGTTAAGGGATCAAATTCTGAATTATTTTACTATCTCATAACAGAAAAGCAAGAAAGGAGAAAATAAGAACTTAATCCTGACGTATAAGATACGAAGTTCATCGCGGCGATATGCGATGATGAAAGTGGTGATGGAGGAACGAGAGGCCGACATTTGTCCATGTGCCTCCCATAACGTTTTAACACATTATCTTATTTTTTCAAGTGTAAACTTTTGAAATTTAGATTGAATAATTTTTAAACCCACTCGACTATAAATAAAATTAATTTATCTCCGTTTTATGAAGACAGATGTTGTAGAAAAAAATAATTCTATAAAAACAGAATTTATAGATTTTCTATATATGTTATAAAACTATTAGAAATTGTAATCAATACTATAATAACGCAAGTGTTTCACCATGTGTTTGCAATAAGCTTTTTTGAGTTATGAGAATTTGACACATCATCACAAAATTAAAAATGATAGACCAATCAAATAAACCATTAATACACATCACAATTTAAAAAAAAAAACTATACTTAATAATAAGTATATCTTATGTCTTCTCATCTCTCCTTTTACTTTATATTAACTATGTCAAAATGAAATCAATTACATAAATATATGATTTTCTAAATCTTTTTGTATTCCTATTTCTATAAAAAAAATATTTTCACTAAGTTTTTAATTACATTTTATCTTCATCATTTGTTTCATCTTCCGTCTTCTAATATGTTATGACATCAATTTTTTATTCATTATGCTTTTGATATTACATAAATATACATTATGTCCTAAGAACTGTATTAAAATATCTTTAGATGTTGTTCATTATTTACATGTAGGTTTTAACTTGTATATAATATTTTTGTTGGTTATGTAAGAAAAAATTTAAGAAAAAAATTATTGTGATATGAAGATCCCTGAAAAAATTTAATTTAATAATTATGAATGGATTAATACATTTTAGAGAAAAATGTTGAATCCCACATTTTGGGAATGATGAATGGTTTCAATTGTTTCCATATTCTCATATCAATTATCTTAAAATGTGGGGTTCGGATCATCGACATCTCTTGGTCAATTTCTCTCATGAAAGTGAAGAATGAGGACATGTGAAGTTATATTTTGACAAAAGAATCATAAATCGACTTGGTATAGATGATGTTATACGCAGAGGCTGGTATGGTTCAAGAGTTGATTCGAATGTCTTTAATGGACAGAATTAATAGTTGCAGAAAGGAGATTTCATCTTGGAAAAGATTTAATAACCTCAATTCGGCAAACCGCATCAGCTGTCTACATGCTTCTTTAGAACACGAGATTGCTCAATCTCATCCTAACAAGAACCGAATGCAGAGACTAAAGCAAGACTTGACACTTGCATTTCAAGATGAAGAACGGTTTTGACAACAACGGAGTTGGGAACTATAGATCAGAGATGGTGATCGAAACACTCAATACTTCCAGTGTTAAAGGTCGGAAAATTCAGAATAAAGTCATCATGCTTAGAGACGCCGAGGGTCGAGAACATTTTAATGAAGAGTCTAAAGGTTCCATTGTTGTTGAGTTTTATAGGGAGCTCTTCATGAGCTCTAACCCTTTTGATGTGGAAAATCTTTTCCAGGGTTTCAATCCACGAGTCACAAACGATATAAACACCTTCCTTGCTAGTCCCATTACTCATGAAGAGATCAAACTTGCGGCGTTTGTAATTAAAAGCAATAGTGCACCGGGGGCGGACGGTTTCACAGGAGTATTCTACAAACGGTTTTGGTACATTGTTGGACCAAGTATTACAAAAGAAGTATTGAAATTCTTTGAATCCTCTGTCATGCCACCTGCGTGGAGTCATACGCAACTCTTCTTGCTTCCAAAAGTGAATAATCCCACTATGATGACGGATATGAGGCCGATAAGCTTATGTTCAGTGCATTACAAGATCATTTCACGGATTCTTTGTGGCCGCCTTAAAACAATTCTTATAGATATCGTATCAGAAACTCAAGGTGCTTTTGTTTCCGGTAGGGTGATATCTGACAACATTCTCATAGCACATGAGATGATTCATGCACTTCGTACTAACTTCGATGTCGATAGTGACTTCATGGCCATCAAGACCAATATGTCTAAAGCATATGAACAAGTTGAGTGAAATTTTGTTGAAGTGCTTCTAGAAAAATTGGGATTTAATAGAGTATGGACTCGATGGATGATGAGTTGCATATCGACATTTACATACTCGGTGCTATTGAATGGGAGGCCCTATGGTTTCATTAAACCGGAAAGAGGCATAAGACAAGGCGATCTATTGTCTCCTTTCTTTTATATTTTATGCGATGAGGCATTAGTCCATGTTTTGAATAAGGCTGAAGCGGCGGGTCGTCTGAGTGGCATTAAGCTCGATATTAATGGGCCATCAGTGCATCACATGCTATCTGCCGACGATAGCCTCCTGATGTGTCGAGCAAACATTGAGGAAAGCAAAGAACTTGTACGATGCCTTCAGGTTTATGGAGATGGTTATGGCCAATGAATAAACTACAACAAATCTTTGATCATATTTGGATCAAAAGTGGGCGATGGTGTCCAACAAGGGGTCAAAACAGCACTAAACATATCAAAGGAAGGTGGCGAAGGCACATAACTTGGATTGCCTGAGTGTTTCAGTGGTTCTAAGCGCCACCTACTCAATTACATACAAGAGAAACTTCAGTCCCGTTTACATGGATGGTTCGCTAAAATTTTATCCCAAGGCGAAAAAGAGGTGCTCTTAAATTCCATCGGATTTGCCCTTCCCGTATATGTGATGTCGTGTTTCAAAATTTCTGTGGATCTTTGCAAAAAACTTACCAGAGATATGTCAACCTTTTGGTGGAGTAATAGCTCGGATCGGCAAAAGCTTCCATGGATAGCCTGGATAAAGTTATGTAAACAAAAAAGTGAAGGTGGTTTGGGTTTTCGTGATATTAGTGGCTTTAACCAATCTCGTTTGGCTAAACAAACATGGAGAATTTGGTCTAATCCAGAATTTTTGCATACCAAAGTTTACAAATCCAGGTACTTCAAAAATTGATCCATATTTGATTGTTGTGAAGGACGCCGCCCCTCGTATGCTTAGCGTAGTATTTTACACAGTCGAGAGATCTTAAAAGTTGGTTTGGTCCGGACCATTGGTGACGGTAGAGACACATATGTATTGCTGGATAATTGGATTTTTAATGGGCAGCCACGACCACCTATAAGTGTATCCGGAGATATTGATATTAGTCTCAAAGTACACGAGCTAATGGACATGCGCACTTCCTTCTGGGATGAAACACAGGTGAGATACCTCTTTAATCTGGAGGATGCGGCATATATTCTTCATCTCAAAGTTAATTTGTTCCGTAAAGATTCTAACATTTGGGGCTTCATGCATTCGGGTAGTTACTCATCACAAAGCGGCTACAAACTGTGGGCATCCAATGAGAAGTTTCAACCCCAAGAAAGTGTCACTTTGTCTCCAATTGAGAAAAACATATGGACGCAGATTTGGAAACTTAAAACCCCTTTGAAGATTCAACATTTTTAATGGAAAGCACGTGCCGGTGCATTACCAGTCTTTGAAAGGCTGCAGTTTTGAAGGCTCAAGGATGATTCGTCTTGCTCGAGATGCGGTCAACACTCGGAAAGTATTAATCACGTGTTGTTTCAGTGCGAATTTGCGCAACGAACATGGTCCTTAGCTGCTATTCCTCTTCCTCCGAGTGGTTTCTCACGTACATATGTCTTGGTAAGCATCCACCATCTATGGCATGAAAACAAGAAGAGCAGCTCATCTTCTACGGATTGTTCCTCTTTCCCATGAATTTTTTGGCAAATTTGGAAGGCGCGAAATGCTCTGGTTTTTTAGAGAACCACTTTCTCTGCTCTTTTCGTCGTCAATAAAGCTTTAGAAGATGCTCTGCTTGGGCGTACTGCTAATGAAAATGGGAGGGCTGACACACATGAATCTTAAATGAGCTTGACACTCAATCCTCCACCCTCATGTGTCTGGCAACGGCCTCCTGAGAATTTCTACAAATGTAATGTCAGCTCGTCATGGATTCATTCTTCAGGTAAGTGTGGTGTATCATGGATTGTTAGAGATCATTTGGGCAATACAACATTACACAGTCGTCGCGCATACTCTGAGGTCACTTCCTCCATTGAAGTGGAACTTCTGAGTTTCTCTTGGGCTATAGAAAGCCTACACTGAATTCTTCCCAAGAAACTTATCTTTGAAGCAAATTCACCATCAACCATTGACGTTATATCGAATCCTTCCAAGCTTCCCCGCCACAGACTTTTACTGGAGGATATCAAAGATTGGCTAGAACATTTTGAGTTTTGGAGAATGAATAATGTCGCTAAAGAAGGTAACAAAATCGCCATCGCTATTGCCTTAAGTGTCACGAGAGACAATAGATTTCAATCATGCATCGCGTCTAATGGCCCGTCATGGCTTAGCGAACTGCTACATTTGGAAGCTCGAAGCTCATTGTGACATTACATAGGTAAAGGGGTGTGGATCATGCATTTCAAGCCTTACTGCTATGTTGGCCGAAGCTTCTTTTGAGTTGTGTGTTATGCCTAGTGCAACTTATTTTGGTTTGATTCTTCTCTCTTCACAATATTGTTTGTGGCTCATGTGTTTAGAGTCGTTTTACCCGGTGCTTCCGACAGCTACTGGTGCTCGATCCCCTGTTTTTGTTTTGCTACTTTGTTACTTTGTTTTGTTACCCAACTTTATATATATATATATATATATATATATATATAAAAAAAAT
>OVAN01002916.1:0-31213 GCA_900406275.1 Anastatica hierochuntica
AATACCGACCCGCGGAGGTCGGTATTGGCAGCTCGGTATTTAAATACCGAGTTGTGCGTTTCAGGGGCGCAGCTCCGTATTTGTGGTCGGTATTCAGCTCCGGAAGACTCCAAGTCCGCTGGTTTCAATACCGACCCGCGGAGCTCGGTATGCCGTGGTCGGTATTTGAATACCGACCTGTGCATACCGTGCGCAGGTCGGTATTTGAGGTCCGTATTGCGCCTGAATGTTAATTCTCCATCTTTTGCGACTTGAGGTTCCGTTCGACTTTGTTTTTTCTCTCGAATTTGATCTGAAGTACCTGAAAATGGTGAAAGAAGAGAGAAATATACAATCCTAGGACTCTAGACACGAAACACTAAAAACGACTAAAAACTAATCTTAAAAACACTAAATGGAACACTTAACGATATGAAAATGCATCTAAAACTTAGTACTAAAACACGAAAATATGATAACATCAGAGTGGGAATTTTACAAGATTAAGAGTTGTTGTTGATGTATTCGTATTTTATAGGTTTTTACTAATGTTTTATTCGAGAAAAATGGTGTTTTGATATGTATTTGATTCTTTTTGGAGTCTTTTGGTGTTCTATAGTGTTTTTACAGGTTTTAAGTTGCTTTGGAGAGAAACAGAACAATTTGGGCCAAAAACGGATATTTGTAATGTAGAATCATGCTGAAGCATCAGAAATTTTTCCTTTTTTGAAAAACTTACCACCGTTAGATCACGCTGAAATTTTGACAAAAGATAACCACAAGAGTTAGCTTTAATTTGAAGGTAGTTTGAAGGAAATTCAACGGTGCGATCAAACGTTATGGCCAGTTTAGTGAAAACCTGTCATGCTGGCAATGAGAAGACAAATGCGCAGAAATGAGCATCCTGGCAGAATGACAGGGATCGATCGACCCCTGCACTAGGATCGATCGTCCTTGTCACGACGCGACCAAACCGACTTATTTTAAACCAGAATCGAAGATTGAAGATCCATATTACATATTTAAACACAAGACTCGATTTCTTTCTATTATTATGCTATTTTTGAGTTTCTAGAGCAACCTTTGAGCTCTGAGAACCCTAGGGAGAAGATTTCTAATCCGCACTCTATTGAGAATAATTCTGAACCCTTATCTCTTTGTTTTTGATTCAATACAACATGTCTTTCTCTATTTCATCTTGTGTTGTTTCAATTGCCATGAGCGCGTAGTTTCATAGTTGAGTTTAGGGTTTCTCATTAGGGTTTTTCATGATTTGTCATTGTTATATTGGTGAAATTATCTATTAGATCTTCGTTTATCACTAAGTTTACTGCTGAAATTGGATTCACGACCTAGTTTCTGATCTTAGGTTTTTCAATACACAGAAAGTGATTTCTTGAATGCTTGAACCTGTGATTAAATGAGCAAAGTGTCTTTAGCCAAAGGAAGTTGATGTTATTACGCTTTGTGAACTTATCAAACCTGAATCAAATGCATGTTTAGAATATGAAATTCAACGGAAATTAGTCTTTAGGATTCTATAACATAGGGAGTTAGCGCTACGGAAGTAGGTTGATTCTAATTAGTGATTTTAGTTCTAGACGGTTCTTAATTTTGTTTTCCAGTTAATCAACTTGACATTGATGATTATTTGAATTCCCTGAGAATACCATGTGCCCAACATTTTTCTTGATTGAGTACAACACACGTTTTGTTTTCTTGCTTTTGTTTGCTTCCTTTTCGATTTTAGCATCACAACCAACTCTCATCTTTTCAGTTTAGCCCATGTGATTCATTGATTTTTGTGAGATCATTGATCTCTGTGGATTCGATCCTGAACCATTACAACATGCTTAACTGTACGCTTGCAGTGATTTCTCGGGTGAAAACCTGAGCTATCAGCTGTGAAGACGTGGAAACGAATTCCACCGAATTCTTTAACAACTCCATTGTGAGTGCAATAGAAAAACCTTTTGTGTCTTTGGTGGAAATGATACGGCAACTTGCAATGGTATGTATTGCTAAAAAAATATTTGCAAGCTAATAACCACACAGGAAAATGCAGTCTTTATGTAGATAATTTTTCAACATTAGAACATGAAAATGCCCCAGAGTGTAAGGTCTATAGAGCGACAAAAAGAATTCTGGAAGCCATGCTTAGTGGTTGTTTTTATTGAGTTAGTATAGAAAAAAACATTTGTAGTTGCAGAAATTGAAAAATCATAGGAATATTTTGCGAGCATGGTTATGGAGTTATTATCGAAAAGAAACTAGTGGCTGATGATTATGTTAGTGAGTGGTTTCATACTAGATTTTGGAGAAGGACACATGCAATTTCAGTAAATCTGCTGAGAGGTACTCGATTTTGATCTCGTGGGTTTACTCCAATGATTCACGAACCTCCAGAGCCACTCCAACCTGGTTGTACGAAGAAAAGCAAGAAGGAGAAAAGAAAGAAAGGGAAAACGAGTCTCCATTGAAGAAGGCACGAAAAAACTAAAAATAGTAATGCAATATGGAATTTATGTTTTGATCTTAGCTAAAAGAGACTCAAAAAATCAAACTTAGGTTAAAAACAAGCTAATAAAGTATTTATAATGTTTGGGATCATACCAGTCAATTTGATTTACATTGAGTCGAGTTTAATGCAAAACCCAAAAAAACTGTAAAAAGAACGATTGTGGGTTGGTGTTGGGGTCGTTCGACCTTTCTAGAAAAATTCGGACTAAAAGCTACACAACAAACTATTGTAACTTAGGTATTTCTACATGAACAAAGGTGCTGGTTATTCGTTTTGATGTGAATGATAGATTCACCAAGCGTCATTTGGTCTTTTTCGTTTCCATGATAAATTCCATTTTCTTCATTCTATATTTGATTTTTGAGACTCCTATGCACTTTTTTAATCTCCTAGATATCTCTCTTGCTCCAAAACATATAGAATAGATCGAACTATGCAAATGCAAATGCTATATAAAACCTATGATCCTAAAATGATGTATGAAACCAAAGTAAAGTCAAAACTAAACCCAATTACAATTAAATGACTAAAAACATGAAAAAATCTAGAGAAAACAATATTTAAAACAATGCAATTTACACAAAACATCAATACAGTACTTGAGAAAAAAATTCATGAGTGTAATTGAACTACTTTGGCAATTAGCTTTAGAGATTTACGATTTTTTGTAAGAAACAATCAACGGTTACAGTCTAATCTATATATTTAAGTCGTATGTATTGGATTTTTCAGCAGAATTTTCACCTCCGTTTAAATAAACTTATAAGTAGGTTGCGCAAGGAGCACAAGATTTGACTTAGGTGGTGTTATTGGATTTGAAGTTGTGAAAACATTTCAATTTATTTGAACTCGCAAAGTTTTAATGGATTTTGAAAATGAATTTTTTTATCTGAAAACATCTTATGATAAACTAATTTATGATAAAATATCTTTTGATAAAATGTATGGGGAGACTCATGCCTCTCTACGTCTAAGCCATGTCAGCCTTACGGCCCAATAAATTGCACACAGAGGTCCCTGTTGGTTAGTGATCTCATTGATCAAAACTCTCGACAGTGGATTCGTTCTGAAGTGGAGAAACATATTTCCCAACATGCTGAGGTAGTTTTTCAATTACCTCTTAGTAGTTGACCATGTCTTGATAAGTTGGTTTGGCTTCCAGACAAGCATGGTACTTACTCTGTTCAGTCAACATATAAGTTGCTTACTACTGGAGCTTTGAGAGGTTTAGATGAGTTTGATTGGATGGATTGTGTGTGGCGTATCAAGACTCTCCCTAAGATTAGGTCCTTCCTTTGGAAATCACTTGTGGGAGCTTTAGCGGTGGGTTCACAACTATGGAAGAGGAGGATCCTTAAGGAGGGACTTTGTTTCCGCTGTGGGTCTTTAGAAACAGAGGATCATGTTATTCTTCACTGTTTTTTTTTTGCTCAAAATGTGTGGGATTTGGCCCCTGTGAATTTACCTACCTTCTCTACACCACCGACGCTTCCCAGCTTTCTAAAGGTGAGCTCTGATGCTTTCAATCTTCCGTCATCGGGCTTACCGGCGGTGAACCTTTGTGCTTGGCTCTATTGAAACTTGTGGAAAGCTCAGAATGAGTGTATTTCTAACAAAGTGGCTATTGATGAGCAAGAGGTGGTTTTTAAGTCGGTTGTGTCGGCTAGGGCTTGGATGCTTGCGCATGAAGTTAACTCTTCTCCTTCCTTAGCACGACCATTACCAATGAGTTTCTCTCCCGTGGCGATTGATACTTGGTCAGGTTTGGGTTGCTTTGTTGATGCTTCATGGCATCGAGATTCCTGTGGTACATATTTTCTTTTCCGTGTGGATACGGATGTGTGTGTAGGTGAATTTTCCGATTATCGGAATAACGTTGGCTCTGCTTTGGAAGCAGAAGCATGTGCATTGTTCAAAGCCATTTCAAAGGTTTCATCGCAAGGTATTTCAAAGATTAGTGTTTTCTCTGATTTTCAAGTCTTAGTTCATCTCCTGCAGCGAGAGGAGTTTCACATTGATATCTACGGAATTCTCTGTGATATTCGAGATGTTGCATCTTCCTTTTTCTCTATTTCGTTTATTTTTATTCCTCGTTCTTTAAATACTCTAGCGGATAATTTAGCTAAATGTGCTTTGGCTTCTGTTTTAGCTTCACGTTGAAGCTTTTCTCATTGAAGAAAATATTTTCTAACAAAAAAAGATAAAATAATTTATTATAGTTAAAAAAATTTATGTATTGGATTTTTCAGCAGAATTTTCACCGTCCACTCAAATAAACTTACAAGTATATTGCACAAAGGGCACAAAATTTGACTTTAGTGGTGTTATTAGATTTGAATTTTTCAAAACATTGCAATGTATTTGAACTGACAAAGTTTTAAAGGATTTTGAAAATGAATTTTTTTGTCTGAAAGTATCTTATGGAAAACTAATTTATTATAGTTAATACATTTTTATAAGCTTATAATATCTTATAAAAGAATTTTTAGCGTGTTCATAAAATTTATAAAATATAGGATAGATTTGACAAATAGCCAAAAAAACTTTATTTAAGCTTATGGTCATCCCATATTTTTCATTTAAAAATTAAAATAAATACAAGGGGCAATTTTTCTATTTTGCCCCTTGTTTTGTCGTAAGTTGTTTTCTTTTAATACTTTTACCCCCAAAATTTTAAATAGATCCATATAATTATCTATATATTGAAACAAAATTTTAATAACACAAAAATTATATTTTTTTCCTATCTAACGTATTTTGAATTTTTCAAAATAAATATATATTTTGAAAATAATCAGAACTCATTATAACATATAAGGAATTGTAAACGTTATTATGAGTATTCATACTACTTTTATATAGTTTGGATAGTCAATTTAACATAGAACGTCTATTTTTTTAAAAATAATTAACTTTCATATAAGCGATAACAACTTAACTAAAAATTGTAAGTTGTTATTAAATAAGTAAATAAATGTAAAACATAAACTAATCCCACAATTCCTAAACCATGTAATGAACTAGAAAGGTAAAAGTTTTGTATATACAACACGGTGAGAGACTATATACTCATACTATTTTATGCATGCCTATAAATTCCACAAATAACCAATTATAAAGAAAAAAAGAAATAGAAATTCATCCGTACATAACTGGTAAATAGACAAATATCAAGAAAAAAAGAAAGAAACTTAATACACATAATATACATTATATTTTTGCATGTCTATAAATTTAACAGCATAAAGGAAAAAATAGACATTTCTCTATCCATTGGTATATAGGCAAATATCAAAAAAAAATTAATATATATAATAAGTAAATGAACATATAAATGAAAGTGAATATGAAAATTAATATTATAATGAGATTATCTAAGTATAATGTAAAAATATATTTATAGTGTAATGAATAATTTAGAGAATAATAAATTAAGTAATTGAGAGTCATCATGCGAATCTCAACTATACAAGATAGAAAAAGTTTTAGGGAGGGATATATAATAAAAAACAATTTCAAATGAAAAGGAAAAAGAGCAATTTTATATGAAAATAATATCACAAAACAAAGTTCCGGTGAGAACTATTTAGTTCAAAATTTTAATTGGAAATGAAAAATATTAAGATACGCAAGAAATAGTCAGACTATGTGTTGTCTATTTTCTGCAGTCAAACTATGTGGCGTGTGTTGTTATTAAAAATAAAAAATAAAGCAAGTGGATCCAGGAGTATAATGACGTTTATACACATTATACACACTTGTTTTTTTATGGCCATTAAACTAAATATATGTTCTTTTGTGGTTATGCCACCTAATTCCCCTAAAATATATGTGTTTGTAAAATATTTAAAAATGTTTAGTAATCATATTATTTTGACAAATGTGCTATTTTTGAAAATTGACAAGGTGGTATATTTAAACGCATCCTTGAAAAGATTATAATGTATTTTGTTGTAAATAAGTAATAGGGAAAAAAGAAAAGAAAATGAGTTGTATCTGTAAGTTTATGAGATGCAAATTATATATAGGAATAGAACAATCATAGTTCTGTCCAGAGACCAAAAAACCAAAGATATAGCAGTCATTATGTTTCATTAATATTATCTGGATTTCACTTTATCTCCTTGTTATTTTAATTTGGGAAATCTTAATCCACTAAGACAACCTCTGTTTTAGTTAAGTTGTGATAAAATTAAGGTTTAAGGATAATACATGAGTTTACTTAAGTACTTACCCAATAACAATAGATTTAGTGTTATTATTGGTAAATACACAACTGAATAACACTATATTGTTTCTATATGACATCAAATAAAAATACAATCAATACTATCAACAGCTGATTTTTGCCTTACAGAAGAAGATTAATCAAAGAGGTTGACAAGGCCGTGTCGTTTACAAGGAAGGTTTAGTGTCAATAAAAAACACCAATAGAAACAGAGAAAGCATACAAAATTCACAATGACAACTTGTTGTCTCAATGCAACGTTACTATTCTCTTCTTTTATCCCTTTCCTCGTCTTCTTCCCAACCTTCACGTTATCCACCTTGTTGTTTCAGGTAATTATAGTATACTATATTCTCTCCTTATACATTTTTTATCGATCTCGATTGAAATCTGTGACAGGGTTTCAACTGGGAATCATGGAAAAGAGAAGGAGGATTCTACAATTCTCTTCACAACTCCATCGACGATATTAGCAATTCTGGAATCACTCATCTTTGGCTTCCTCCTCCTTCTCAATCCGTTTCTCCTCAAGGTAAATAACCTCATTTTCTACTTTTTTTCCACTAACCAAATCTCACACTCTGACGACTCGAATCTTCGATTCTCAGGGTACTTACCGGGAAAGCTATACGATCTGAACAGTTCTAAATACGGTTCAGAGACGGAGTTGAAATCCTTAATCGAAGCATTGAATCGAAAAGGGATTAAATCTGTGGCTGATATTGTGATTAATCACAGAACAGCTGAGAGGAAAGATGATCAATGTGGTTATTGTTATTTCGAAGGAGGGACTTCTGATGATCGTTTAGATTGGGGTCCTTCTTTCATTTGTCGCGGCGATACTAACTTCCCCGGTACCGGAAACCCCGATACCGGCGAAGATTACAAGCCTGCGCCTGACATCGATCATCTTAACCCAAGAGTTCAGAAAGAGTTGTCCGAATGGATGAATTGGCTTAAATCTGATATCGGATTTCATGGTTGGAGATACGATTTTGTTCGTGGTTATGCACCTTCCGTCACCAAATCATATGTTCAGGTCCTCATTTTAATGTTATCAATGTTTAAAAGTGTGATGTACTAAAGGATAGCTTCATCTGCCCTGGTCATAAGCAGAACACTTTACCGGATTTTGCGGTTGGTGAGAAATGGGACGATATGAAATACGGAGGAGATGGGAAACCGGAGTATAATCAGGAGGCGCATCGGTCGGCTCTCAAAAAATGGATAGAGGAAGGAGGTGGTGGTGTCTTGACAGCTTTTGATTTCACTACCAAAGGGATTTTACAATCAGCAGTTGAAGGTGAGCTTTGGAGACTAAAGGACTCGCAGGGAAAGCCGCCTGGTCTTATCGGAATCATGCCAGGAAATGCAGTCACATTTGTAGATAACCACGACACTATCAGACCAAACTCGTGGCCGTTTCCTTCGGATAAAGTGTTGCTTGGATACGTTTATATTCTTACACATCCAGGCACTCCTTGCATTGTGAGTCACTTAGATACATTTTGAAACTCCTTTCTATGGACTTTTTGTTATGAATCTTGATCTGATGTTTTTTGTTGCAAGTTTTATGATCATTACATGGAAATGGGACTAAAGGAGAGTATAACAAATTTGGTGGCGATCAGGAAGAGGAATGGCATTGGTAGTACAAGTTCTGTTATCATCAAAGCGGCCGAGTCGGATCTCTACTTGGCTATGATCGATGAAAAAGTTATCATGAAGATCGGACCGAAAATGGATTTGGGAAATCTTGTTCCTCCTAATTATGCATTAGCTTATTCAGGTCTTGATTGTGCTGTCTGGGAGAAGAAGTGATGCTAGTACTCAATTTCTCTATTATGCATATAAAAAGTAATCACATTTATCTTTCTTAAAAACTATCTTGGTGGTATTTAAGAAATATAATGAAATCAATTAATAAGTCTAATAAATCAATTGTAATACTAGTCTACCACTCTAATCAATTTGAATTTTGAGTGTGAGGAATTTTGTTACTTCCAAAAATTTTCCCTTTGTTTTGTTGTTGCTAAATCTCAAAGTTTTGAGATTTCATTTCAGGTCATAATATAATGTGTAACGAATGACGTATTTAGAATTTGATAAATCTGAAATATGTCTAGGGCTCAGCATTCGAATTTTCGGATAATTTTGGTAGAGGAGTTTAAAAGCCGAATTGGATTCGGGGTGGATATCAGATTGGTTTGGTTTAGGTATATTCAGGTTCGGATCAGTTTTCTAAGTTTTTAAAAGGATCCAAAATGGATTACTCGAAAAATTCAAAGTTACCCTAAAAAACCAAATGACCCAAACCGAAAACAGAATTACCCAAAAAATCAATAAAATAATAAAAATATATTCATTTTATAAAGTTGTAAAAATGTATTTTCGATTCAGCTCGGATACCCAAAAGAGTTTTAAGTTAGAACCATTCGAATTTTCATGGTTATTCGGTTCGGTTCAAATTTCTGTGTCGATCAGTTTGCCCAACCCATTTTGTCTAGATGAGTTTAAAGATGTAAATTGGGTTCTCCCGCGATCAATTATCCCGCCCTGCCACGGTCTTAATTCTATTTGAATTGTTGCGGGTCGTACCGCCGCGGGCCGCGGTCTCCGTAAGAGCTGACCAATCCCGACCCGCGTTTATATAAGCGGTTAGCGGGTCGGCCCGCGGGTCATCGAGAATAGAAACTTTGAGGCTATACACTAATAGAGCTAGAATGAGTTTGTGTTTTATTTTGTGTTTTATAATTCGGATTGAGTTTTCAAAAAACAAGAAAACGAAAATTGAATGTTAACGAGTTGTTAAAAACTCATTCGAATTGACCATATATACACATATATATAAATGATAATTGGGTAATAGTTGAAAATAAATCAACATTATTTTTCTCCCCTAACACCCAATTGTCGTTAATATAGTCACATTTTTTAATCACTAGATCAATCCATTAAGATTATTTACATATTTACAAAAAATTAATTATCTTTTAATATATTTGATGTTATAACTATTAATGGCGTACAGAAATATATATCTATGTATAAAACAAGATGTCATTTCATGAACCATCATAATTTTTGTTGGGAAGATTAATTGAAAATATTGTCTTAGTTCGAAGTGAATTCTTTCAGAAAATGTGATATGATTAATTTCTTTTAAAACCAAAACTAAGTTTAAATTTGACAACTTTCATCACCAAATTTCATTATAATTTTTTTTTACTTATCAAAGTGTTAAAGAGAATAGATAGCTAAAGTTTAAAACATACGTAATATAACTCGAAATCCACAAGAACACTAGTACAATCTACCCGCAGACAACTCGCGGAAACCCGCGTTCTAACCCGCCAAAACCCGCGAACCATACGGGTCGGACCCGCGTGACCCGCGTTTTTATGGACAATTTCTACCCGTGTCCAAACCGCCCCGCAACGGTCTTACTTGAGTCTAACCGGCGTATTGCGGTCCACATTGACATCTCTAGATAAATTATATATCTATGTCTTTTAATTTTCTCGTGTGAACACTTGTGTAGAATTCTACGTAAACGTCTAAATAGACAAAGACAAATAATTTCCATTTTCCATTCAAATATAAATTGTATACCATATAGTCTACATGATTTATATTTATACAGTCTAATGGTTTGGGTATTTTATCCGAAATCCGAATCGAATTAACTGAATCGAACCCAAACTAAAAAATATTTGAAGGGAGAGTTAGTCCCGAGTAGACCGGATTTTAGATAATACCTGAATATGATCCGAATCTGAACGGATATACGAAAAATCTGAAAATAAATGCGAAATTTGAATATTCCAGATATCTAAATCTTGAATAAGTATCTCAAAAAAGTTGTAACAGACTGGATCCAAATTCTGGAGTTAAATCAAAGACCCGATAAGGTCCATCTTCAGCTCCTGAAACCCTAGGTAAGGTTTTCTATTTAAAGGAGTCCTTTGTGTTGTTTTCCCCTGTCAAAACACTTAGAACGTCGAAACTCTGCAGAAATTTCGAGAGGTCTAAGAGAACTGAAGAGCTTGACACCAACAGATACTGGAAATCGTCCTCCCATATCTTAGTCACCGGAATCCGACGAAGGTAAGTAGAGAAAACAATGTTCGAATTGTTATTTTTGCCCTTGAAACCTTTAAACGGCTCGATCTCACAAACCATGTGGAACTAGGAAACGCACAACTATACCATGGAAAGCCCTCGCCGAGACGAAGCAACATCCATCGGCCAATCTTTGATCTGACGTTGGACGCACCTAGACGTGCCTCTGGAAGCTCCGCACGTGAAGTCCACGCGCCGCTACCGCTGTTCGTCAGAGCCGCCGTGTTCGCCGCTCAGTCGCCGTCGCCGAGAAACTGTCGTCCCCACCGGCGAAAAATCTAATTCAGAGTCAGATTAAGCATTCGGGATTCAGAAGCCATACTTTTCTTCCGATTTGGTAAGGTGAGGAGCTACCGCGTAAACCCCCTTGTAGGCTCTTGGTTTAGCAATCGATTATCATCAAATTAGCACTGGAACATGTCTTGTTTGATTGTTTGAGTCTGCTTGGAATCTATTTGTTTCCTTATTTGTTAAACCAGACTTAGGATAAGAGATGATATCACTGCTGCTTGTCTCGTGTGATGTTTGCTACCGTGTGATTTATATTATATATGTATATGTGGATATGGATGTGGAGACCTGGGCGTGGGGTACAGAGTCGGGCTGCTGTATCTCGGGGTCATGTGTGCGGAGGGTGCGAGCAGCAAGTCAATATGTTGTTTGTAGCCTAAGATCGGTAAAGCGTCCACGACGGCGATGTGTATGGGCACTTATCCTATGCTGAGAAAGCCTCTTCGGAGGGTGTAGGCGATCACTGAATTCGCAGGATAGGACCATTGATTGCTATGTATGGGCGCATTAGGTGCCATGTTTGTTGCATGTTCTAGGAATAGTTTACCGTGGTTGTATTGTTGAGTCGGGTCTGCGGACTTGCGTGGGCAGCCATCCTTACCTCGTTGAGTGATTCCCCTGTCACTCACCCCTCTGTTTCCCTTCCCTTTTCAGATGAGACTGACGAATAGTCGGATGAGCTGGATGGTTTCTGGTGTTGTTTTGGGATCAACGGTTTTATTTGATTTTAGCCTTTTAGACATTTTATTTATCTATCAGTTTTATACTTGGTTTATTATAATTGTTAGTTATGTTTGGATATTTCGGTATTAGAAATTATTTATGAGATTTATGAGTTGATCTTTTATGTTCTGAGTTGCGTGTTTGGCAAATTAGGGTTCGTAGCACGCCGTTCTCGATAGAAGATGAGACTGGTGTTACATTTTGGTATCAGAGAAGGTTTTCCGTCTCGGTTCTGACCCAGGAGGTAGGAGATAAAATAGTGATGGAATCGGGTTATCAACAGTTTTCAAACTTTGGGACTTGGGGAAATTTTTAAAAATAAAGACACCAGATTGTTCTGTTTTTTCTATTTTCGTCAGTTTTTTTTCTTTTTCTTTTGTCCTCAGGTAGAGTTTAATTTTCTTATTCTTTTCTTTTAGATGGCGCCAAGACGAAGAGTTACACCCACTCGCCCCCAGGCCAGCAGGGCCATAGGCAGAGCTATTGCAGTTAAGGGCCAGGCTGAGGGAGTTCAGAGAGCCGAGGGTCATGTTGTTCAGCCTATTGCCCAACAGTTGGATGTTGATACTGTGAGACAGCTTGCTCAAGAGGCTGCTAGGGAGGCTGCTCAAGCAGCAGCTAGGGAGGCTGCTCAAGCAGCAGCTAGGGAGGCTGCTCAAGCAGCAGCTAGGGAGGCTGCTTAAGAGGCAATTCAACGTGTTGCTCAGGAGGCGGCATGGGTAGCTGCTCAGGAGTTTGCTCGTCAGTTTGCACAACATGCTCCACAGGGGGTTCCACCAGTTGTTATGCAGGTTATCCCCCCAGTTGCTCTACAGGGTTATCCGCCAGTTGTTCCGCAGGCTGTTCCGCCAGTTGGTCTAGGAGTAGGGTATGTGGATGATCATGTTGTCGAGTTGGAGGAGCTTAGGAGGTTCCGAGCGAGGTTTGGAGGACAGATGGGGGAGCAGGGTGCTAGGGTGCAGCAGGATGCAGCGCGTGTGTATGAGCAGGGTCTTCCACCGCCACCACCTATTCCTCACTGCTATGGACACACCTACATGGAGCTTATGAGGCAGCTTAGGGACATGGGGCAGAAGGTTTTTCATGGTTCTGTAGATGATGTTGAGGCTGATGATTGGAGGAGGGAGCTTGAGCGTAACTTAGACAATATGAGATATCTTGCTCAGTTCCGTCTTGGGTTAGTTGTGCAGTACCTAACGGGAGATGCACAGGTTTGGTGGGATGGAGTGGTACAGATGGTCAATGGGCGTTACCAGTTGTACTATGATGACTTCAGGAGGAAGTTCTCCAGAAATTTCTTTCTGCGAGAGGCCATGGATGCGAAGGAAAATACCTTCTTGGATCTTCGCCAGAAGATTTGACTGTCCGATAGTCCGAGCTTGAGTTTAGCTGCCTCCGCAGATTTGAAGGGAGACACATGGACGAGGAAGAGCTTATGAGGAGACTCTCTAGGGGTTTGCGAGAGGATATCCGCAACCATTACCGAGTGAGGGTCTGCCACAGTATGGTTGAGTTGGTGGAGTTAGCTGCTAGGCAGGAGATTGGTTTAGCAGAGGAGCAAAGGATTATCAAGTCACAACTACAAAAGGCAGTGAAGGCTCCAGAAACTCAGAAGAAGGCAGGGGCGCAGTCAGGACCACCGAGGTGTTCTCGTTGCCAATGTTACCATTTTGGACAATGTTTCAAGTTCAAACTTGTGGATAGGCAGGTCACATCTCTACGAACTGCCGTTCGAGACCACTGGAGGTACCACCTATCAGACAGGTAGCAGCACCAGCAGTAGCACCGGCGACTCTAGCAGCTGCACCCAGGGGTTGCTTTAATTGTGGTCAGCAGGGACATTTTGCGAGGGAGTGCCCGCAGAGGAGGCAATTACTCGCACCACCAGCCAAGCGTCAAGCCACACAGCCACGAGTGTTTGGTGTAGAAGACTACGAGGGAGTTGAGCCGATAGCCGGTACATTTTCTTAGTTTTTGTTTTCTTGTTTCGTGGTTTGAGCTTGTTTTCTGTGTGGAGCATGCTTAGTTTAGACTTGTTTAGGCTCTATCTTGGTTGGGGGTGCCGCGACTTTCACTTTGTTTGATTTCGGAGCTACGAATAACTTTGCGAGTCCTCATATGGCAAAGGCTTGGTCCTTTGAGGATACGTTTGTCCCGAAGGTAAAGATGGTCGAGACAGTTTGTAGAGAGAAGATGGGAGCTACGGGCATACATGTGGATGTTACGATAGAATTTGGAGGCGCAAAATTCTTCGTCAATTTGGCAGAGATGGGCATAGGCTGCTATGATGTGATCTTGGGCATGGATTGGCTTAAACTTCACCATGCATTATGGGATTGCGACAAGGCGAGAGTGTATATACCCAAGGCAGAAGGAAGGGTCACTTTTCAGGATTTTCAGGCGAACTTGGGTGTTCCAATTATCTCCATGTTGTATGCTGAGAACCTATTGGAGAGAGGGGCTGAGGCATTTTTAGCCACGATCTCTATGG
This sequence comes from Anastatica hierochuntica, assembly GCA_900406275.1. NCBI lineage: Eukaryota > Viridiplantae > Streptophyta > Magnoliopsida > Brassicales > Brassicaceae > Anastatica > Anastatica hierochuntica. The sequence goes on from OVAN01002916.1 coordinate 14,356, forward strand.
CGAAGGATGATGGAGAGGTTAAGCTGAGTGAGATACTAGTTGTGGGAGAGTTTGAGGATGTGTTTGAGCCTTTGCGGGGCCCTCCGCCTGAGAGGAGAGATGTCCTTACTATTGAGCTAGAACTAGGGACAACACCGGTTTCGAGAGGACCTTACCACCTGGCGCGTGAAAAGATGGCGGAGTTGAAGAAACAGCTAGAAGATTTGTTGGAGAAGGGGTTTATTCATCCAAGTAGTTTGCCATGGGGAGCACCAATCTTGTTTGTGAAGAAGAAGGACGGTAATTTCATGCTTTGTATTGACTAAAGAGACTTGAATAAAGTGACCATCAAGAACAAGTATCCACTGCCACGGATAGATGAGTTTTGGATCAGTTGTAGGGGGCTTCATGGTTTTCTAAGATCTATTTGGCATCAGGCTATCACCAGATAGCAATTGCTGAGGAGGATGTGCGAAAGACAGAATTTCGGACACGTTATAGGCATTATGAGTTTGTAGTGATGCCATTTGTGTTGACAAATGCACCTGCAGCTTTTATGAAGTTGATAAATGACGTGTTTCGTGAGCACTTGGATGAGTGTGTGATTGTTTTCATCGATGACATCCTCGTTTACTCCCGGAGTAGAGAGGAGCATGCTTGGCATCTAAGGATTGTGTTGGAGAAGCTGAGGGAGCAAAAGTTATTTGCCAAGCTGAGCAAGTGTAGCTTTTGGCAGAGGCAGATTAGGTTCTTGGGGCATGTTGTTTATGAGGTAGGAGTTGATGTAGATCCAGAGAAGATTACAATTACCACTAGATGGCGAATACCTAAGAGTCCTACAGAAGTTCGCAGTTTCCTGGGGTTAGCAAGCTATTACAGGAACTTTGTCCAGGGGTTTGCTAGCATCGCTAAACCAATGACGCGATTGACCTGCAAGGATGCAAAGTTTGAGTGGACAGAGGAGTTTCGCTGAGCTGAAAAATCGTTTGACAGAGGCGTCAGTGTTGGTATTTCCCAGGCATGGAATACCATATGTGATATACACTGATGTGTGTGGGTCTGGTTTAGGATGTGTATTGATGCAGGAAGAGAAGGTCATTGCTTATGCATCACGCCAGCTGAGACCTTACGAGGTCAATTACCCCACCCATGATCTAGAGTTGGCTGCGGTGGTCTTTGCGTTACAGATTTGGAGGGCATACTTGTATGGAGGAAAGGTTCAGATCTTCACAGATCATAAGAGTTTGAAGTACATCTTCACTCAGTGAGACCTGAACTTGAGGCAGCGCATATGACTAGAGTCCCTGACAGACTATGATTTGGAGATTACCTACCATCTTGGCAAGGCTAACCAAGTGGTTGATGCTTTGAGTAGATGTTGAAGTGATGTTTCAAGCACCAAGGAGGTTCAAGAGTTGGTTGGGAAATTGTCTACTCTTAGCCTATATGCAATTTCTGTGGAGGAGGACACAGTTGGGCTAAATGCACTTAATCATACTGATTTGCTATGGAGAATACAACAAGCCCAAGAGATATGAAGCACTAGGCAAGTTGATTGATAAGGAAGTGTCAGGATATCACATAGCGGCAAATAGGACGTATCTGTTTAAGAAACGAGTGTGTGTGCCTGAGGATAAGGTATTGCGGCGAGAGATCTTACAGCAGGCTCACCACTCACGGTTTTCTATCCATCCCGGGAGTAGGAAGATGTACCAGGACCTGAAGCGGTATTATCATTGGGGTGGTATGAAGAAGGATGTGGCTACTTGGGTTTCTCATTGTCAGACATGCCAGTTGGTAAAGGCAGAACATAAAGTGCCTAGTGGGTTATTGCAGAGTTTGCCAATGCCTGAGTGGAAATGGGATATGGCGACTATGGACTTTGTTACCAATTTCCAAAGACTAGTGGTGGGAAGAATGCCATTTGGGTGATCCTAGATAGACTCACCAAATCTGCTCATTTCTTGGCGATTAAAAAGACATGTTGGGCGGATAAGCTGGTGCAGAAGTACGTGGATGTGATTGTGAGGTTGCACTGAGTGCTTGTCAGTATTGTGTCTGACCGTGATGTGAAGTTCACCTCAATATTTTTGTAGGCTTTTCAAAAGGCGTTGGGGACTATGGTCCATATGAGTACAACTTATCACCCGCAGACATATGGTCAGTCAGAGCGGACTATTCAAAGTTTGGAGGATATGTTGACGGCTTGCATACTAGATTGGGAAGGTAATTGGGGTAAGTATCTACTACTAGCAGAATTTGCCTACAACAATAGTTATCATTCGAGCATCGAGATGACACCATATGAGGCTCTTTATGGAAGGCCATGTCGCACACCTCTTTGTTGGAAAAAAGTGGGGGAGCTGAGAGTTGCAGAACCAACAATCATTCAAGAGACGGTAAAGCATGTGGAGGTGCTCATAAATCGTCTAAAGGAAGCCCATGATCGCCAGAAGAGTTATGCAGATAAGCATAGAAAGGATCTAGAATTTGAAGTAGGGGACTTAGTGTACCTGAAGATGAGAACATTCCAGGGAGGGTCTGAGACACAAAGTTGAAAAAGCTTAAGCCGAAGTATATGGGTATGTATCCTATTGTGGAGAGAATTAGTGCAGTGGCTTATCGCTTGCAGTTGTCGCCAGGGTTGGCAGATTTCCAAGATGTGTTTCATGTGTCAGTTCTGAGGAAGGTTGTCAGAGAGCCATAGCTCATTTTGCAGAAGTCACCAAGTGATATAGGTAGGAACCTGTCCGCGCCTTGTCAACCAGTAGAGATTCTCGAACGACAACAGAAAGAATTTCAGGGAAAGAACACTGTGATGGTTAAAATTCGTTGGGAAAGAGATGGGATCCAGAAGGAGACCTGGGAGACAGAGGCTCAGATTAGAACTCATTACCCTGGACTTTTTGGGAGTGACAAACAGGCATGTCAAGATCAGAATTCGGGGGAAAATTCCTCGTTAGTGGGAGAGAATTGTAACACATCAGATCCAAGTTCTGGAATTAAATCAAAGGACCAACAAGGCCCATCTTCAGCTCCTAAAACTCTAAGTAAGATTTTCTATTTAAAGGAGTTCCTTGTGTTGTTTTCCCCCATCAAAACACTTAGAACGTCGAAACTCTGTAGAAATTCCGAGAGATCTAAGAGAACCGACGAGCTTGACACCAACAGATACTGGAAATCGTCCTTCCATATCTCAGTTACCGGGATCCGACAAAGGTAAGTCGAGAAAACCATGTTCGAATTGTTATTTTTGTCCTTGAAACCTTTAAACGGCTCGATCTCACAAACCATGTGGAACTAGGAACCGCACAATATACTTTTGGAAATCCCTCGCCGTGACGAAGCCACAGCCGTTGGCCGATCTCAATTCTGACGCTGAACGCGCCCCGCACGCGCCTCCAGAAGCTCCGCTCGTGAAGTCCACGCGCCGCCGTCCGCCGTCGCCGCCACCGTTCGCCGGAGTCGCCGTCTCCGCCGCCCCAGTTGTTGTCGCTAGGAAGTCGCTGTTCCCACTGACGAAAACTCTGATTAAAAGTCTGATTAAGCATTCGGGATTCAGAAGCTGCACTTTTCTTTCGATTTGCTAATGTGAGGAGCTACCGCGTAAACCTCCTTATAGGCTCTTGGTTTAACAACCGATTATCGTTAGATTAACACCGGAATATGTCTTGTTTGATTGTTTGAGTTTTCTTGGAGTCTATTTGTTTCCTTATTTGTTAAACCACACAAGATAATAGATGATATCATTGTTGCTTGTCTCGTGTGATGTTTGCTACTGTGTGATTTATATTATATATGTATATGTGGATATGGATGTGGAGACCTGTGCATGGGGTACAGAGTCGGGTTGCTGTGTCCCGGGGTCATGTGTGCGGAGGGTGCGAGCAGCAAGTCGATCTGTTGTTCGTAGCCCTAAGATCGATAAAGCGGTCACGACGACGGTGTGTATGGGAACTTATCCTATGCTGAGGAAGCCTCTTCAGAGGGTGTGGGCGATCACTGAATTCGTAGGATAGGACCATTGATTGCTATGTATGGGCGCATTAGGTGCCATGTTTGCTGCATGTTCTAGGACTAGTCTAACGTGGTTGTATTGCTGAGCCGGGTCTGCGGACTTGCGTGTGCAGCTATCCCTATCTCGCTGAGTTATTCCCCTGTCACTCACCCCTCTGTTTTCCTTCCCTTTTCAGATGAGACTGATGAATAGTCGGATGAGCTGAACGATTTCTGGTATTGTTTTGGGATCAACGATTTTATTTGATTTTATCTTTTTAGACATTTTATTTATTTATTAGCTTTAGACTAGGTTTATTACGGTTGTTGGTTTTGTTTTCATATTTCGGTGTTAGAAATTATTTATGAGATTTATGACTTTATCTTTTATGTTCCGAGTTGCGTGTTTGGCAAGTTAGGGTTAGTAGCACGCCGTTCTCGAGAGAAGATGAGACGGGTGTTACAAAGTATTCGAGTTAATCAAAAAATTCCTAAATGCTCGAAGTACCCGGAAAACCCAAATCTAAATACTCGATCTGAATTTACCCGAACTCGGACATACCCAAACCTAACCCGAATAGAAAAATACAGATATCCGAAAGATATTGTAGAATTAGAACTCGGGCCTCCAATGCGAACAGACCATGATCCGAACCAGTTGGATACCCCAGAGTCTGACCTAGTTTATTCCATTGGATGTGCATATATTTCACTTGATCCGCCTAATTTTGTTTGAATCATGTTGCATATTTTGTTTTTTTCTATTCGAAACTTAAGCTAATAGAAATTTCTTTTAGCCCAAACTCGTGAAATAATTTAGACCCTACGACCATGTTTTTTGCATGGAAGGTTGATGCGCCGCACAAGATTCGCCATCTTATATGGCAAATTGTGACAGGCTATGTAGTTGTTACTCATAATTTAGTGAGTCGAGACATGAATTGCGTGGACCTTTGTCCACGGTGTGGTACTTCGGAGGAGTATGTTTTTCACGCCTTTTTCGAGTGTCCTCAAGTTCTAAGTGTTTGGGCTCTGGTTCCCTCCTTCGAGTATCTATTCTGGAGCGATGCTGACGGGCGTTCGGAAGGATACGAGTCCTATCCATGGATTCTTTGGTTCATTTGGAAGGCTCGAAATGAAAAACTTTTTCAAGGTATCTCAAGGGAGGCCTCCTATATTATTAGTCACGCCACCTCTGAATGGCAGGCATGGTTGGCGGCAAATGAAGACGAAACACAGGCTGCTCTTGACACATGAGATACACAAACACAAGCCATAGGCTTGCGAAATATATGTTTAGTGGATGGTTCATGGAAAATCTCAGATATACACAGTGGGATGGGATGGTCGCTTTTTGCAGGAAATGGAGTGTATTCACGAATGGGAGCTCGTAACCAGATTCGACGAATATCGCCTTTCCATTCAGAGCTGGAGGCGTTGATTTGGGCGATGCAGAGTCTGACTGACCAATCTGAGGTCCAAGAGTTCGGCACCGATAGTCAAGATGTCATCCGTATGATTGCTAGCCCTGACGATCGGCCGAATTTCGCCACGGAGCTACACGAGTTCGAGAGGACGAAGATTGCTTTCCGAGAGTTGAAGTTATCATATGTTCCACGTATTCTAAATTCAAAGGCAGACCTTCTACCTCGTTTAGCTAGACAACATTTAGATATTTTTTCTTTTGTGTTTGAATTATAGAATAGCTTTTTGGTATTAAAAAAAAAAATTTTGGACCCTACGACGAACAGAGTTATAAAATGTCTAACATCTGAACGAACTACTATTATTACTTCAAGAAAATTTGGTGGGAAACAGTTAGTTAATGTGCGTAAATTCCAATTCCGATAAAAACGTCACCGTTTCAGGGTGAAAATGGAAGACGTCGGCTAAAGTGACGGGAAAAAAAAAGAAAAAAAAGTGAAAACCGTCGGCTTCAGAAATTCCCCAAAGGAAGTTGGATATTTGGTGGTGGACTCTTGAGCTTTTCTTCTTCCGCTTTTCGCCAACCTCATCAAAGATCTGAAGGCGAAACTTTGGGAGCTACTATTCTGTATTGATTTCTCTTTGATTCTCGAATTTTCTTTTCTGTTTCTATCGCGTTCGAATTTGAATCGAGCTCTGATTCTACTTTTTTGTTTACTTGTAGATACGAACTATTCCAGATCTGAAAGAGCTGTGTGGTTTTTGTGAAGCGGGATTGGTAATCGGAGGTGGATTTGGTGGTTAGCCTGAAGTCAGAGAGAAGTCAACGGAATATGCCGGAGGAAGAGTCGATAGATATCAAGTTCAGGCTGTACGATGGCTCCGACATCGGCCCTTTTCGATATTCAGCAGCATCGACTGTTGATTTTTTGAAGCAGAGGGTCGTCTCTGATTGGCCCAAAGGTTTGCTTGAGTTTTTCGAGTTTGGCTATTTCCCAAATCTGCTCTTTGTTTTCGTTTAAGTTTCATGAAATTTGGTTGGAAGATGTGTGATGTAGAGCTGTAGAATTGGATAATTTAAGTTAGAAGCATGATGATGGAAGAAAGAAAGACGAAGTCTGTGTGAACTGTGGTAATCCAAAGCATCAAATGGTTTTATGTGATTTGTTTAGGTAAAACAGTTGCTCCAAAGGGGATAAACGAAGTGAAGCTGATAAGCTCAGGTAAGATCTTGGAGAATAACAAGACTGTTGGCCAGTGTAAGACACCATTTGGAGAGATTGCTGGTGGAGTCACTGTGATGCATGTCGTTGTACAGCCTTCTCTAGCTAAAACCAAAACAGGTCATTTCTGTTCTTTGTTTCTTTTCCGCGGAGATTTTGTTTTCTTAGAGCTTCCCACATCTTAATTAAGCTTCTTCAGTATTTTCACATGTCTTGTTTGTTATTTTTATCTTGTTACATGTATGGTTTATCATATTCATGTTCTGGCTCAAATTTACTTCTTATAACATCGTCTGCGTCTAGTCATAAAGAGTTTATGTCCATCCACTAAACATGGCACATCAGCAAGTTAGTCAGTGACTGCTCAGTATATAGTAGATTCATCGGATATTGGTGGTGTTGAGTATGTTTGGTTTGTTTGGCGTAGGAGAGTAAGGGATGATGTTAGTTTTTGTTGTGTTGTTCTTTGTTCTATTTTCAGTGAGAAATAAAACAATTTCAGCTTTAAGCCGAACTAAGACATGCCATGACGGAAAGAGTAGCCTGGACTTATTGTTTGTAAAAACCAGTGTGATGTGTGTGTAATCAAAACTTGTGGCAAATAGCTCTCATTTTAAGTTAAACCCCCTCAAAATGTTTGCAAATCCTTAAGAATTTTCTCGGTGATATACTTTACGGAAACTTGATCAAATCTTTGAAACTGGAGATGGTGTTAAGAATTATATCTAACAGTTGAATACTGGTTTGATTGAGCAGAGAAGAAGGTTGATAAAGCACCTAAGGCAGTAATCTGCACATGCACCATTTTGTGAAGGGGAGCAAGGCATGTATCATACACACCGCCGTCTCAGTTCTTCAGGTACAAAGGAAAACAAAAAAGAAAAGTAAAAGTAAAGCTTACATTTAAGTTGTGGGGAGTATCATAACTTCAAGACTCTCCAGCTTTGAATGTGTAGAGAAATGAATTAGATTCTTTTGAAGTACTCATCATCTGTTTTCCCCTTATTTGGTTTTGTGGTTTACATCATTCGCGACTCAACGTATCTGTAATAAACTGAATTTGTATAGGTTACTATTAGCTCTAAAGGACTACGTGTGATGAAGATAATTATGTATCTACTGAAAGCAAAAAAATGTGCTGTCTCTGTTCTCATTCTTTCTTCCTTTCAACCGCAACATCGCCATTATAAAAATGATAGATTCCTTTTGAAAGCAGCAGTTGATTACCAAACTCATGATTAGTGTGAGGATCATATGTAAAGAGTATCTTTGGCATCTCTTTTGTTCTTTGGGGAAAAGAAAATGGAAGAACAAACTAAAGCCGCCACCACCGGAGGTAGCAACTCATGAAAATTCCCGATGCCAAGGTTAAGTTGATGTCATGAAAACAATCAATTTATTTGCTTCAATATGGCCATGGATTTGCATTCTAATGAAAACACATGTTCTTTAAATATAATATGAACAGTGTATATACAATAAACCAAACAAAAATTTTCAAAAAAACAACACATGACTAAAGTATTGAAAGCAAAGGCAATTAGAGCATTCGCGGAACTATGTAGCTTGCCTCCTTGTTACGTCTACTCTACTTATTCAATAAAAGCTATAAAACAGTGGGTAAGTCTAGTATACCCAAATTTGGTGGTTATCACAACTGTCTTGTTCAGAGCTTCTCTACTTTTCTCTCTTCTTTTTCTTCTTACGAAATGATAACGATGATGATCGATGATGATGTTATATACAAATTTTGAGAATACAATGGATAAGTGTAATATTTTAAAATCATGATTGATCACTAAAAATATACCGAATCACTGTTTCAGTCACACTAAATTTTAGTGGAATTGTAAAATCAATAAATACAAAACTTTTTGAATAACAAAAGATATTAAAAAGAGTCTCAAAATTATCAAACCAATAACAAAACAATTTGTATAGAATTAATAAACCATTGTACCAATAACATGGGAATATTAAAATTCTACAAATCTTTAAAAATCATCCTCCCACTAACATCCCCCTAAGTGTGTTCGTAATGTAATAGACAAAAAGTCGTCTATTTCATACATCAAGTTCAAATGTACAATAGAGAGAATATTCACAATGTTTGAGCGACCGTAAAAAAAATTACATATATTAAGTTATTATTTAACGAAATTAATCAAAAATCATTTCCTTTATGGAGTTAAATATCTCTTACCGATAGAAACATTTGTGGAAGTCTTTTACCTTAGTGGTTTAAGCTTTCAAAGTTTATACACCAGGTATGCGGTTCGGTTCTCAAGTTATTTAGTTTTTTGCAGATTTTCGAATGCAAAGCTTAAGGGAAATTCCAGAGTGATAATGCATTGTCACACCTTTGATGTTGTTGGAGATCTTGATGGCTCAGATGTTCCCACTGATGCAGCGGATGAACAATGGAACAAATGTGATAATGTGGTTAAAAAATGGCTCTACGATACGTTAGCTCCTTAGCTCTTTTACATCTAGTTCAAATCAGGAGGATTGGCTCATGATATATGGCTACGTATCAAAAATATGTTTCGAAACAACAAGGAGGCACGAGCCATCCAATTGGATAATGAATTATGTTACCTTGGAGATCGGTGATATGTCGATTGAAGCTTACTACCATAAGCTGAAATTTCTTTCTGACCTGCTCACCAATCTTGATGCTCCCCTTTCCGATCGTACATTGGTGATATACATGCTTAACGGTCTCAATGAAAGGTTCAATAACATTATCAACGTGATTAACTATCAGGAGCCCTTTCCTAATTTTATTGCAGCTTAATCAATGTTGGTTATGGAGGAGAAAAAGGTCCTCTTGTTAACGAAACCGTTAAGATCAAATTTAGATCATACCTCCTCTTCGACGATTCTCACTATTACTGAGATTTGAGCCTCTGCACCACGCCCACAACCGCCTCGTTCCGACTCCACTCCTTATCAAAACAATCGTGGAGGACGATGCGATAATTGGAACAAGTTCAAAGGTCACGGTAACAACAACATTACTTGTCCCCCTTCCCAACATGGTCTTCTAATCAATTATGGTTAAGTCTGTTTCCGCATTAGCCGAACCAATATCCTTACTAGGACTTTACATGATACCAAATTTTGCTTCACGTGCTCCATCTCCTCGGTCCCCGATGCATCATCAAGCCTTAAACAAAATTACTCTTGTTGATCCCACCGCTGCTGATTGGTATATGGACTCAAGTGCCACAAGTTAGTTAGTAGCCAATCAAGGCATTCTCAAATCTTGTCTCAAAAATTATGTCTGTCACACAATTGGGTGTAAAGTGTGCCTTTTTAAATGGTGAGCTTCATGAGGATATATACATGATACAACCGTCTGGATTTGAGGATCCTGAATATCCCAATCATGTATGCAAGTTGGATAAAGCCATATATGTGCTCAAGCAAGCACCAAGGGCTTGGTTTGACAAATTCAGTGTGTTTCGGCTTGAGTTTGGCTTCACATGCAGTAATGCTGACCCTTCCTTGTTCGTGTATCATCAAAATGGTAAATCTATGGCTCTATTACTTTATGTGGATGATATTATCTTAACAGGAAGTGGCACGAATCTGCTTCAGAAACTGATCACATCTTTGAACGAAGGTTTTTATGAAAGACCTTGGTAATCTCCATTACTTCCTATGAGTGCAGGTTTAGTTTTGTTCTATTGGACTTTTTCTCAATCAGACAAAGTATGCTGAAGATATATTGTCTCAAGCTGGAATGTCAACGTGTAATGCTATGCCCACACCGCTGCTTCTAAGACTGGATACAACACCAAATGGATCAAAATTATTCTCGGATCCTTCTTATTTCAGAAGTCTTACGGGCAAGCTATAATACTTTACTATTACAAGACTTGATATTCAGTTTGCGGTTAATTTTGTATGTCAGAGAATGCATGCTCCAACAAAATCAGACTATGTTCTTCTCAAACGTGTTTTAAGGTATGTAAGAGGCACACTAACACTTGGTATTCATCTCAGGAAATCAATTCAGCTGCCGATTCTTGCCTTCATTGATAGTGACTGAGCTGGTTGTAAGGAGATAAGGAGATCAACTATTGGTTATTGTACCTACCTTGGTCGTAATATTGTGTCTTAGTGTGTAAAAAAGCAGCCTACAGTCTCTCGGTCCACTACATAAGCTGAGTACCGAGCATTTGCAGAAACTGCCTCTGAACTTACTTGGATGTCAACACTTCTGAGGGATCTTAACATTCCTCAATCTGGTCCTGCTATTCTCCTATGTGATAATCTCTTTGCAGTTCACCTATCTATCAATCCAAAGTTCCATGCTAGATCGAAACACTTTGAAGTGGACTATCACTACATTAGAGAAAGAATTTCTCTCGGTTTTATTGAAACAAGACACATTCTTGCTACGCTTCAAACAACTGATATCTTCACCAAATATCTTCCAAGATCAGCCTTTCTTCGTCTGAGAGACAAACTTGGATTTGGATCTCCTCCCACCTCAAGTTTGAGAGGGGATATAAGTGAAAACAGAATAAAGACTCCTCTGTTTCAAGACTGTCCAGCTAAAGCTCTCAATTATATTGTTGGGCCTAAACCACATCAGAAGCCCTACACTTTGTCCAAACAAAAGAAGGAAGAAAGATCAAAGCAGATAAGTCCAACACAAGTCCACTTTCCTTGTGTTGTACGGATTTTTCAAAGACGAAATTCTCAGCTTTTCTCTCTCTACAATGAGGCAACTTCTTATGCTCTCCAATCCCAAAGAGTAGAAGATAAGCTTACCACATGTAGGGTTATAATTGTATTAGCTGAGATTATAAATAAGGCTAAGATGAATGTAAAACGTATTATGTTTCATCAAGAAGTAAAAGTTGAAACTTTCAGTCTTTATCTTTGTTTTCTAAAGTTCTCATCGCTAATGTAATTTTGAACTATGATTCATACACAACTTATTTCTTGAGCTCTGATTTCCAATCTCAAAGGCATCAATTTTTTATTGTGACAAAATTAGTTCGGTATATTTATCTCACAATCAGATCAAACATCAACATACTAAACACGTGGAGATTGATATTCATTTTGTAAGAAAAAAATTTGTAAGGGGCCAGGTCCAGATTCCACACGTGTCGTCGTCACTACAAAAAATTTTACTAAGGTCTTTCCCACTTCGTTTTTTAATGATTTTTTATCCAGACTCAATGTCTTTAGCCCTGATGCTTCGACTGCGTGAAAATGATAGAACATAGGATATTATTTTGTCTAGATATGATTTTGTATCTATTTTGTATCTCCTAAATTTGTGTGACTATATCGGCTTTTAATAGTCTCTATATCAAAATGACTCCCACAAAGGAATTCAGTTATCTCCTTAAAAGGATATTGAGATATGTCAAAGGCACTATCACAATGGGAATCTCTTTTAACAATAACTCTGATTGTAAAATGAGAGCCTATAGTGATAGTGATTGGGCAGGATGTCCAAATACTCGAAAGTCTACTAGTGGATACTGCAAATTCTTGGGTAATAACCTTATTTCCTGGTCATCTAAGAAGCAAGAAACGGTTTCAAAAAGCTCCACAGAAGCAAAGTACCACTCTTTGTTTGACACTACTTCAGAATTAACTTGGATTAGTGTGTTACTTCAAGACCTGGGAATAGAGCAACCACACACTCCTGAACTATACTGTGATAATCTCACGGCTATATACCTTACAGCCAATCCAGCCTATCATGCCAGATCAAAACACTTTGGAACCCATTATCATTACGTTCGAGAAAGAGTTGTTATGGGATGTCTTGAGGTAAAACACAGTCCTTCATATCTACAAATTGTTGATATCTTCACTAAGTCTCTGCCAGCTGAAGCCTTCAGCAACTTAATATACAAGCTAGGTGTGGATGTTCCACCCACACTACGCTTGAGAGGGACTAATAGTGTGTGTTCTACACATGATTCTCAAACCAAGCTTTTACGTGATGAGCAAGGATCACAAACAGAACAATCTGTTTTTGAACACCAAAACGACAACGTAGCAACTCAAAGGCCCATGTGTGAAGAGAAGCCCATCGAGGATTCAAAACAAGACGCCGACGTTTCACAACGGCTCTATCTCTCAAATGAAGACAAAATCAGAACAAGGACAAAGCAAAAAAGGCATGGAAAGGAGGTGACAAATCGGATCTTTGCAATCCCAATGAGCAACCGATTTGACTCTCTCTTGGATCACGAGACACAACAAGATGATATGAAACTTGTCCTTAGATTGTGAGCTTATCGTTGTATAAATGAATGATGATGTAAAAGCTACAATCCATGATGAATGAAATGAAATAAAAAATCATCATCTTTACGATCATCTCTCTGAACTAAGCTCTTTCGTTTTCATCTTTCACCTTTAACTACTATTTGCGAACACTTAAATTGTCACACTTTTATATGTCGATACTATGATTTCTTACATATTGATGATTTTTGTTAAATGAGCAAAAGCCCAAAATTTTTTATGTTTATGGAATCTTGAACTTCGAGACACGGTGACTATTAAAAAATAAGAAGTCACATGTTACATATTTTATAAAATGGTCTATACAAATTGATAGAACGAATAGATAAATTCATTGTTTTAGCTTTATTAGATTCACCCAAAAGCTACGTGTGGCTAAACCTAATGGATCCTTTAAGTGGGAACCATACTTGGAAACAAAGTTCGTGAAACCAGATGAAGCGGCTCTAGGTTTACTCTTGTTGTTCCCACTTTAATTTGTTTCCATATAGCACGAGAAGAGAAGCAAATGCAAAAGGGGACACAAGATAAGTTAGTCAGATTTATAGAGCCGGTCTATAGCATAAGCGAGTAAATCCACTGAATTAAGACATCCAAAAAGTTTTTGTTCTTGTATTAAAATTTTGTCAGTCTTTATATTAGCAAGGACTAAAAGCTTATTGAATAGTAGTTATATTTTTAGGTTTTTATTACTAATATTTATGGGCGTTCATTAATTATCGATCTAGACATTTCTTGATGAAAAATTTGTTTACACAAGTGTAATGACTGATTTTATGGAAAAAATGCATGTAGAGCCATGTTTCAACAATAATGTATTTTCTTTGCTTTTTTATTTTTTTACAAACCGTTGCTGGAACTTAATTTTTTTCCTTTGGAATGTGATTTTTTTTCTTATATTGAAAAACTTACAAAAAGATATTCTTTTAGGTTTGGCGTAAGACACTCCCTAAAAAAGACCGACTATGTAGATTTATAAAATTATTTTTTAAAGCGAAATGTTTATTTATTCTAAAACAAAGGAAATAGTTTCATTATTTTATAGCTTACAACGTTTTTGAAAGCTGATTAGGAAGCTGATTAAGATTCTACGGGAAACATGTGCGTAGACCTGTTAACCTACATAGACCCCTAGGTCTTATGCTCCAAATACATGGTTTATTTTCGCATATATCTTCATCTCTATTACCCACAAGAATATCAAACCATTTAGACTGAGTTCCCCACTCAAAATGACAAAAAAAAGAGTCGTGCCCCAGAAGTTAAGAGATTCTCTAAACACATAGTGTTAATGATAGGCTAATGATTGTGGTCCGAGATCTTTGTTCTTCGACTTGCAATGAAGTCCCAATTGAACATTTGGACCAATATCGATGATGATGTCCACATGAATAGCTTCACAAAAACCACCAATGCAACAAAAGATGATAATAATACTAAATATTATGTGAAATGAAGGTGAGAGCATCATTATCCCCATTTTTTAAAATGGATTTCTTCAAAAAAAAAATTAATATTTTAATATATATGAGTTTCTTAAGATTTTAAGAAATCCATGTATTAAAATATTTTTTTTTGAAGAAACCCACTTTAAAAAATGGGGATAATATGATGTTCTCAGGCGCCCATTATGAAAATTATACAATGAATATACGTGAGAGAGAGAATATATGCACGTCAACGAGTATTTAAGAGGAAGTTAAGTCTTTATTATCTCCTTATTTATATTCCTCTTAAATACTCGTTGACGTGCATATATTCTGTCTCTCACGTATACTCATTCTATGAGTCCAATAACGAAACAAAATTGGAAAATATATTTTATTTGTAGAAAAGTATAACAAAAAAAAAAGATGCCGACTGTTGCTAAAGAATAATGACCGGATATTTTTCCCTTTTAAATAAATTGACTTACATTATATTAAGTGAAATTTCTTCAATTGTTAACAAAATAAATTTTGTAGACAACCATGAGTGACTTTGACCGGTGATATTCTTTTCCTTTTTAATATATCAATTAACATTATATTATTCAAAACTCTGGATACTTTGGTTGCTGTGGAAAAATTAAAACAAAAATGTTTCTGAAGTATCAACAATCCCGGTGTGGGTAAATCTTAAAAATGTTCCAGACAGTTGCTACTCAAGATTGGATCTTAGTCACGTGGCTTCAGGACTTGGTGAGCCTATGTTAACTCATAAACCTCGCCTTGATCCGACTTGTTTGGGAGAAGCTAGATTGTTAGTTGAAGTGGAACTTGACAAACCATTCCCAAAGCAAATTGCCTTAGATGATAAACAAGGTAATATATTTTTGGTAGATGTTGAGTACACTTGGATTCCAAGTGTTTGTGAAAGATGTGGACACTTAGGACACAAGGAAAAGAGATGTCTCCTTCCAGCTATCCCTGCGAATGATAACGAAAAAAGCTCTGGACATGAGGTACAAAAGACCATTATTGCTCCAGCCCATGAGGAGTTACAAGTAGGAAATTTAGAAGTGGGGAAAGATACTCATGATATTGAAGTTAATTCAAGGAAAATACAAGCTGAGGTCTTGAGACATTGGAAGAAATCTCAACCCCTTCTGGCCATAAAGAGATAGAACAACATGAAGTATCACTCGAGGGTCAATCAAGTCACCCGTCTACTCAAGCAAAAAAAGGGAGTTGAGTCGAATGATTGTTTAACTCCAACCAACAACTCTACACAACCGAAGGTAACAATCGCCTCTGGCTCCAACTTTCATTTCATTTCATCACCATTAGCAGGTACAAATTTTGCTCCAACTCACAAGACTATTATGGAAGAAACTCCATCAATTATTATTGTCCCTAAGACCAACTTGGATTCGGTGGATGATTTGTTGGCCACACCACATTCTGTTAGACATGCAAGTCCCCTTCACCATTCAATTGTTCAGGATATGAGAAAAAATTCTCAAACTTTTGAACAAGATGATGATGATGGGGTTGACGTCAACATGTCAAAAGGTGGAAGGACAATAAAACCTCTACAAAAGTACCAAGATATGGAATGGACTACAGTTCGAGGAAAGGGTAAACGAGGCCGTCGAGGCCGCAGATAGCCTACTACCTTACTGGATTGTTCATCCTACACTTGTTGCTCTCAGCTTATGTATCTTAAGTTTCTTCTGTCTAAGACTTTCTTATGCTACTATGAGACTTGCCTCATAATACTTTCTCAAACTTTATGGTTTTACCATAACTTGTATGTTTTCAGCATTTTAATTTGAATACCTTTTAACAAAAAAAAAAATAATAAAAACAAAAAGCTTTTCGAGAATATTTCTTTTGCGGCTCATTAGGTTGTGACTAAAGCTTATGAAGACTCTCGGCTCTGGTCATTATCACAATGCCAATATAACGTTGATGTGAATCGTATCTCAGAACCGAGTTGTCTTAAGAAGTGGCAAGCACCTCCCTTAGGGGAAAAGTTAAATGTAACATAGGCTTTGATTGGGATAAAGCTTCTCAAGTGGCTGGAGCTTCTTGGGTTCTTCGTAGCTCAAGGGGTGAGGTTTTATTGCATAGTAGGAGATCTTATGGAGGAGTAAAGACTCGGCTGGAAGCAAAGATTAAGGCTTGGGGTTGGGCACTTGAGAGTTTGGAAAGCTTACATGTGATAAATGTAATGTTTGCGGCATCAACCACTGATGTTGTTCAAGCTTTAATTTCGCCATCGGAATGACCTTCACTGGCTGTTCATATTGCTGAATTGATTCGAGTTACATCAGGAAAAATTGGTTGGTCTCTGTTTGAAGAGGAACACAGGAACAATATGGGAGCTTTTTTGATAGCCAAAAGTGTAGTTAAAGAAGGGAGATTCAATTCATATATTGCTCAAGGCTATCCAAAGTGGTTGAAGGGATTGTTTTGAAAATGTAAGACTACCACAAAAACGTTTTCACTACAGCAACAGATAGA
>OVAN01002917.1:0-28673 GCA_900406275.1 Anastatica hierochuntica
CCATGAGTTCAATAATTTGTCCGCGCATTAGCGCGGGCCTTATACTAGTATTCTTAAAAAACTTCAAAATCCAAAACTAAAATAACAAAAAAGAAATATACTTAAAAAATGCATAACCAAATATCTACAGCTAATAAAAAAATCATTTCGTTTCAGGTATTTAGATGAAAAGTCGGTAAATATTTCCAATATTTCTTGTATTTTTTTTACTATTTTTTGGGATATTTTAAGTAGTTATCGATACTTTTGAATAATTTGTATTTTTTCTCCAAATGTTTTGAATAGTGTTGATATTAGATCTAAAAATAATTAATATATTTAAGTTTATTATTATTGTTCGGATATTTTTGGATACCCAAAATATTTCGGTTTGGGTCGAGTTCGGGTTCGGTTCTTCGGATATTGAAATTCAGGATCCATTCAGATATTTTAACGGTTTTGGTTCGGGTTCGGTTTTATTTTTTCGGGTCGGGTTTCGGTTGGGTTCTTCGGGTTCGGATATTTTGTCCACCCCTATGCAGGAAATTGTGAACAAACACGGGTCGATGGCGATTCCTAGTGAGGTTCTGTTGAAGGTATGAGAGTTTGCTCATAACTCAGAAGCGATCATTTGTTTCACAGGCAAGTAGGGATGTTAAATCCAGGACTAGGGTATGACCCTCTTTTATTTAGAATAAACTCAGCTCTATTTTAACCCTATTTTAATCAAGGGTTATGGTCGGTACCAGAGTTAGCTCATTTAATTTTTATACAATAAAAAATACATATAAATGTATATATAGCCAGTCTATTTAAACGGAATTTTGCGGTTTAAACGGTAAAACATAACTTACCAGTTTTGGCGGGAAAACGGAATTTGCGGTTTTGGCGGGAGAAACGAAATTTCGCGGTTTTGGCGGGAAAACGAATTTTGCAGTTTTAACGGGAAAGTTGACTTTTGCGGTTTTTGCGGGAAAATTGAATTTCGCGGTTTTGGTGGAAAAAAGGAATTTTGCGGTTTTGGCGGGAAATCTTATTTTTGCGGCTTTGGCGGGAAAACTGAATTTCGCGGTTTTGACGAGAAAACGAAATTTTGCGGTTTTGGCGGGAAAATTGATTTTTGCGGTTTTGGCGGAAAAACGAAATTTTGCGGTTTTGGCGGAAAATCTGATTTTTGCGGCTTTGACGGAAAAATTGATTTTCGCAGCTTTGACGGGAAAACTGAATTTCGCGGTTTTGACGGGAAAACAAAATTTTGCAGTTTTAACCGGGAAACTTGATTTTCGATTTTGGCAGGAAAATTTAATTTGCGGTTTTGACAGGAAATCATAATCGAACACCATGATCGTCTCTTGATTTAAAATTAGCTCAGCACATCTCAACTCTATTTAAAATAAAAAGGTTTAGAGTTATAAAATTATTTCAGGACTGGACTAACCCCGTCGATATAAGCGCAAGACAACATCACTAATTGTGACCATCTCCTATCACCCATTTTGATCGAGCTTTGATACTGATCAGTTTAAAGGGTTATATATTTCGGTTATGTTAATACGCTGCGTTTCAAATATAGTATTATTTGAAAACTATCGAATTTGAAAATGGGCCTTTTCGACTAAAATGGGCCCATAACCCTATATTGCTCTTAGTGTTTTTTTTTTAACAGTCGTCTCGTCTTCTCTCTTTCTCTCTCTTCTCTGGAGATCGCCTTCACCAATTCCACTGTGAGTCGCAGACATCAAATCTTCCAATTTGTCCATGCTCAGTCTTTGATTTGGCAACTTTACATCGCTTATTTGTATGTGTTCCCTCTATTTCGAGCTTTGATTTGATAAGACTTCCCAACATTTGTTCTAAGTTTTCGATTTCACAATTCGCGTAAAGAGCTGAGCTTTCGCCTTTTTAATGAAATTTTCTTCGAAATTGTTTTCTGGGTCGATTTTTCTTTGATAGATTTGCTAATTTAAGCTATAAAGTTTTCCCTTTTTTGAGTTATTTGATAAAAAAATTGTAATGTTAGATAATGATCTGTTCACTCTCTGATTGTCGTTATGTTTCTGATTCTGAGTCTTATGATTCACATCCTTTTGTCTCTTCAGGGATTAGTAGCAGAAGAAACAACTTAAGCACAATGGGGATCATCGAAAGGATTAAAGAAATCGAGGCCGAGATGGCTCGTACACAAAAGAATAAAGCTACAGGTTTCTCTTTACATATATAGTACACCAGTTTCATGTGGTTCATCCTTAGAAGATGAATTAGATAGAGGGAAATGGAGAAATTATTTGTGTAGTTAATAGTGTAGCAACTTTGAAGTATTGCATTATAGGAATACTTCAGCGGATTAGCCAGATAACCACTTCTACGAGTTTCTATTACTGTTTCTGATTTGCTAAAAGTAAGCTGAATAACTGTCAACTAATTGATAATGTGTGCAGAGTATCATCTTGGTCAGCTCAAGGCAAAGATTGCAAAGCTCAGGACACAACTGTTGGAGCCTCCAAAAGTAATGCAATCTCTTAAATAAAAGACTAAACCATTAGCCAATGCAATTGTTCCTGTATAGCTGAGTGGTTCTTGAAGCTTGTTTGATTATTTTCTTGCTCGGTTGATCTTGATAGCTTTAATAGACCTTAGCTTATCATTTTAGGACTAAAATCTATTGGGAAATTTATGCTCTGTGACCGAAGTACACAAATGTTTGCTGCTTATACTTGAAGCAGAATTTCAAATCTTTTTCCTTTACTGCTTTAATATGTAAATGTTTTCCAAATTTCTGTCGCAGGGTGCTAGTGGTGGTGGGGAAGGTTTTGAAGTTACCAAGTATGGTCATGGACGTGTTGCACTAATAGGATTTCCAAGGTGGAATGTCTTACATACTTATACTCGCGGAGATCCATTTATAGATTTTCCCGTTTTTTGTAGAATTATGTTGCTCCTATAGAAATCGTAGGCGTGGAGTTTGGGGAAACTGACGGAAGTGGTTATACTTTGCAGTGTTGGAAAGTCCACACTTTTGACAATGTTAACTGGAACACATTCTGAAGCAGCCTCATATGAATTTACAACACTGACATGCATTCCTGGAGTAATTCACTACAACGACACAAAGATTCAACTTCTCGATCTTCCTGGGATTATTGAAGGTGCTTCAGAAGGAAAGGGGCGGGGAAGACAGGTTGATATCCAATCACTTGCTCTTCTGTATTGGTCATCTGATTTATTTTGAGTGCTGAAGCTAAAGATTTATGATCAATTCCTAAGTTTCTCAGCCAAACCGAAATATATAATGAGGATTTGACGACTTTGATTCTGACTGCTTATTTCTCAGGTTATTGCTGTTGCAAAGTCTTCCGACCTTGTATTGATGGTTCTCGATGCCTCAAAGGTGAGTTACGGTTCTGGATGTCTATGTGGATTGCTATTTGGTTGCCGTGCTGCACTCATTTCTTAATTTTGTTGTTGTCTCTTCAATACTTGTTAGAGTGAAGGCCACAGGCAAATACTGACTAAGGAGCTTGAGGCAGTGGGCTTGCGGCTAAACAAAAAGCCTCCACAGGTAAAGCTCGTCTTATGTAATGTCAAACTACAGATGTATCTTCTGTTACTTTGAAGACCACATGCTTTCTTGTTCACTTCAATGTGCTCCATTGGGAAACTTGGTTTCTTGTCCTCTGGAGTTTTGATTTTGTATTTTTGCTTTGTTTATTATCTCCGTTAAATAGATTTACTTTAAAAAGAAAAAGACTGGTGGAATCTCTTTCAACACTACGGCACCCTTGACTCACATTGATGAGAAGCTCTGTTATCAAATCCTGCATGAATACAAAATTCACAATGCTGAGGTATGACCGTATGAGGTTTCCAACTTTAATCTTCTATCAGTTCAAAAGGCTTCTCTTGTTAGGGTGTTACAATTAGATAGAAAAAATCCAGACATTTGTGTATATTTTAAAAGCTTCGTTGCCTCTGCTTTTCCGACAGACATCTAAATGAATTTTGTGGTGAGTATTGCAGGTGCTATTTCGTGAGAATGCAACAGTGGATGACTTCATCGACGTCATTGAAGGCAATCGCAAATATATCAAGTGTGTTTACGTCTACAACAAAATAGATGTTGTTGGAATCGATGATGTGGATAGACTAGCACGGCAGCCAAATTCCATTGTTATTAGCTGCAATCTAAAGGCAAGTTAGATTACACTGAAAAGACCACTCTTTAAATTTTCAAGGATTCCAAATGCTAAAACTCTAATTTGGTCCCGTCCTAGTTTTTTCTTTTGCATTCTTAGTATGACATTTGCGAATCTTATGAATACATACTGTAGTCACTGGTCTAACGGTGAATGACTGTTGCTTGAAACAGCTAAACTTAGACAGACTGCTTGCAAGGATGTGGGACGAAATGGGACTTGTGAGAGTTTACTCGAAGCCTCAAGGACAACAACCAGATTTTGAGGAGCCTTTTGTCCTCTCATCTGTAAGTATTTTCGTTTCTCATTGCAAAATACCCTCAAAAGCTGTCCATATCGATGATATTCATCTTTCGATTACTTGTGTGATTCATCAGGATCGGGGTGGCTGCACAGTCGAAGACTTCTGTAACCACGTCCACAGGACTCTGGTGAAGGATATGAAGTACGCCCTTGTGTGGGGCACAAGTGCAAGGCACAATCCTCAGAATTGTGGTCTTTCTCAACATCTTGAGGACGAAGATGTTGTTCAGATCGTCAAGAAAAAGGTACATAAACGAATCTGTTTTCAATGACTAAGTCCAGTCGCTCAAATCTAGGGGATATGATCTCGTTTCCTGATTAGTTTAGCTTAACTTATACTAATGATTCTGGAATCTTTAGGAGAGAGATGAAGGTGGAAGAGGCCGGTTCAAGTCACACTCAAACGCTCCTGCTAGAATTGCAGACCGAGAGAAGAAAGCTCCTCTTAAGCAATAAGCCTAGCTGTGATCAGTCATGGATGCTTTCACCTGAGTAAGATTTGCTATGTTGTATCTGAATTATTATAAGTTTTGAAACCGTTCACGTTTCAAAGAACACAATACAAATTCCTATTTGGGAAAATTCCATAAAAATACAACAATGATGTGTTTGGTTGTTTGTCAAGCCTGCTTCTTATCGCCATTGTTCGCTCTTTTAGCTTCGCGGGCTCTTGTCCCAGACATCATGACTACCTGTTAGGGTATAGGTCAGTTACACTGGTCTGAACCAGCACCGCGTCTTGCATCTCCATGGCTTAGAAGTCAAGAAATCATAGACAAGTAACCAAAGCTTAGAAGTTAAGACAAACTTCTTCTTCCTATTTATGCAGTCACTCAGAGATCTCCATGCCATCTTCCTTATTTCAGAGCTTGTTCACACTTCTCTTCTTCTCTAAGCAAGGCTTATTAACACTATAGTACATAAAAAGCATAGGCTATAGTCTATATTTACAAGTTAACTTTGAATTAAAAATGTATGGAACTTGACACATGACAATAATCTTTAAAAAAAAACTATATGTACACATGATCATTAATGAGATTGGTTTTTGTTTGACCCATTTAGATTTGTTTGATTCCTTTTCACATGTTGTGATCTTCTTGACATAATTATTTATCTCGTTAATGATATCAAAATATGAAATCTTTTCGTTTTATATGCAAAATAACAGCTTACTTCCATTAGTCTAACATATAACTCATCTTTTAACACTAAAATTTTATTAGTATTGAATCGAAAGCATACAAATTACATAACGAAATAGAAGACAAAAATAAACATGATGGATAATAATATTCTTACATATCCTATTTTTGGTATGTTACATTGATCTAACTTTTTTATTAGATTCATCATTCATTTACAATGTAATATCGTATTAAACATGAATTTCTTCTTTTTTTAATCTATAATTAGTTTTTTGACGTTGTTTCTAATTAGATTAGTATTTATCTCTCTATATATAATTGTATTACATCTAATAAATAAACTAAAAGTATTAAATTTGTTACCTATAGTTTCAAATGGTCATCGGTTGTAATAATTCCAACGTAAACCACACGACGAAATAAAGAGAGAACACATTTCAAAAAGCAAATACATCGTAATAATTCAAGTCAACAATACGTCCACTCGTTTTAAACTTTGGTGTTGGAAAGCAAAAGAGAAGAGAGTGACATGGAGACTTTTAAAAGACTTAGCAAAATACCAAAAAAACCAAACACTTAAATTTTTTTGTTTTGTCTCAGTTAGATTTGTCTTAATGCTCTTGTCATGTCAATTTGATGTATTTTTTGCTTTGTAGCATGTGTATTTCTCTAATTTGAACACTCACTCCCCTCACGATCAATCAACATAAACAAAGCCGACAATTGTCACAATTTTCTCATTTATTTAAAGATAAAAATTGGTCTATTAGCTCTCCTTTTTATTTCCCCTTGAATGTGAAAGTTGGTAAAACTATAAATTAATTGTAAATTTATAGTGACAAATGAAATTTGAGTTTTTCATTATTACAATTTTTATAAAAATTATTTAACAAAAAAAATTTTATAAAAATTGCGAAATTGCAATTAGTAGAGAGGGCTAGGTAAAAATACTCGAACATGTATGAAAAAACCAATAATAATCCGAAATTCAGACCAAAATTGATCTTGAGAAGATTCGAACCAAATTCAGTATGAAATCCATAAATATCCAAATGGGGCGTATATCTTTCGCCTCCAAATTCGAAATATCCGAACAGAATTCTAATGAATACCCTAACGCATGTTCTTAAAGTAGAGCTATGTTAAATATCTCTATATTCTTTGGCCTTTAGTTGAGGCAATGTTCCTTTTAAACCTACCATAGAAGCTACCAATCAAAAGAAGTTTGTTTATGAAATGAAAACTATTAAGTCTTGGAAACTTAATTGATATGGAATCTCCCCCTCACACACACTTTGTGTTTATCACATTATGATCCCAATGGGACACATCCATATGAAATATGAAATGTACAACCCCTATAAACTTATATACAATTAAATATATTCAACTGCTTATTGAACAAAAACAATGCCTTAAATGGTTAATAGTTATGGGACGCCTCTATGTGGGTCCTACTACTATCTCCCCTCACGTTTTAAAGCGGACCGTTCGATTTGTTAAGGACTCTAACTTGTTGGTTTTTGTCAAAAAAGTCAACAAAACAATGTCTACAATAATATTTTCTCGGTTTAACAGAAATGGTCATTTTGATATTTTAGTTTTGTTTCATTAAAAAAATGTTTTTTTTATATTTCGGATGACAGTTTATAAATAAAATTTTGGTTTGATCTCACTATTTTAATGTATTAATTTAAGAAATAATTATTTTTAAATATTAATAAAGGGTATATAAGATTTTTAACAATTTTCATAATATGAGTAAAAAATGTCAGAATGAATTTTATCAGCGAAACAAAAGAGTATCATTTTCGTTCTAGAAAGTTGGATTTTAATTTCTACACTTTAAACACAAATTAAAGATTAAAGATACACTATATGTTTAATAATAAAAATATATATAACTCATTTAACTAAACGTTTTCTAAAACAATCTCGATTAATAATATCCATTTAGTTCAAATATTCTAAACTAATCTTTTTTAGAGTTTACAATTTATTATTATCAATTAAAAAGCATATTAAAAACTTGTATAACAAAGAAAAAGGTTTTGAAAATCTAACTTTAGGAAACAATTGGAGTAAATAATGTTAGCTACTTTATGTGTGAAAATTTATTAATGTTGTTGTTTAAACTTACTCAGTGTCTTAAAATGAAAACGTCAATTAATAAACTATATAAAAAACAATTAAAAATGTATATCTTAAATTGGTTCTTCGATATTTGTTCTTTGTAAAAGAAAACTTTTTTTTGTCAACTTTATGTTTTAATAATTATTCTAAATATAAAATGTTTAGCCTCGAGCTTCTCTTTATAATGTTTTGTTTAGATGCCTAATCAAAGAAAGACATGTAAGTACACATTAGGTTGATGAAAACAATAAAATTCATAACTTTTGAATATAAAGTATATACTACCAAGACGTACCATATGCAAACCAAATTTATAAATTCTATAGATAATAACCATATTATATATACACACAATAAAGTAGGGTCGAAGAATGAGTAAAATAGTGCAAAGTAGGTCAATATTGTGCACGAGAAAAGGACGTACAAAGTGATGGGCGAAGAAGTCGATAAAGGTTCCATGGAATCATGCTACTGATCCGGTCCCAATGTGATCATCCTTCTAACCCAAGTTTGCTTCTAAATTAATATACAAATCTATACATCTTTTATCATCCACTCAATGAGTGATCACTTTTATTAGTTGTAATTAACCATTTCCTTTGATATTTTCACATGGTTTCAAGAAAAAGAATCATCCAACTTTTTTTTTTTATGATTTGGAGGTTGTCGCTTCGTATCCCCTAATCCAAAAACGTTAATTATCCATATGTTATAGTAGTTCACTAGTTTATAACTAATAAAATTGAACTTCTTTAAAGTATATATATTTTTTTCCATCTTCAGTAATATTAAGAAAAAATCCCAGATGCAAGCATTAAAAATACATAAAGTTAGCAAACAACCAATCAAAAGATTTGTGGGATCATAAACTTTTACAGTATTGAAGGTTTAATTCTTTATGTATAATTTTATTTTCCCGGTTTGAGAGTCAACATATGTATATTAACTAATAAATTTTAGAGATCAAAACGAAGAATCGACCCTAGTTTAAACGATCTAAAATATTGGAAGTCTAATTATTTATATATAATTTTATTTTTCCGGTTTGAGAGTCAACATATATGTGTATTAACTAAAAAATTTTAGAGATCAAGACGGAGAACCGACCTTAGTTTTAACAATCTAAAGTATTGGAGGTCTAATTCTTTATGTATAATTTTATTTTTCTAGTTTGGGAGTAAACATATGTATATTAACTAAAAAACTTGTAGAGACCAAGACGAAGAACGAACCCTAGTTTAAACAATCTAAAATTGGTTAAACTAAAACATAAAATTAGAACTCGGAGGCAAACCTAAATAAAAACCTTTTGAAAGTATATATTTTTCTCAAACTTTTTTTGTTATATATTACATATTATCTACTTTTTACACAATAATAAAATATTTAACCAAACTTTTACTTGTTTATGTTGTATTCACGGTAAAAAAAATATTAAATTAAAAATTATACATTTATAGATAAAAGATAGAGAGAGTAGAAACATGACAAGGATTACTGAACGTTGAGCCATGCTTGATTTGGCAAGTGGTAGACTCTTTTTACTATTTCTTCATTCAATTTGTCCATACATTTGCCGTTCGGATGTCACACCAGGCAATGTCATGTCTGCATCTATATCATCATACTTTCATATAATTCCATTTTAAAATTATATTATAGGGACCAGAAAAAAGACAGTCTAATTAGTGTATGTATGTGTCTATAAACATGTGACCAATAAACTATACACCCATGTACAACCTAATTTAAGACTAACATAAATACTAATTAACAGTGCTCACAAAAATGACATTTGAATTATCTATTTTTCCATAATTCTTTAGTCTTTTTTCTCAAATTAAATTCGATCATTTTATTAACAAAATAATTTTTGTTAATGCAGAAAACAAAATAATTTTTGGTCAGTTTTTTGGTCAGTTTTTTGCGCCAATACAGAAAACAAAAATTCAAGCAGTAAAAGAAAGTGGAATAAAGTCTCTTTATTGATCGAATATTAACAAGCCAAAATACAAGGTGTATTACTGATTTGTGTATCTCGTACATTAGAGTTTGTGTGTGCGTATATATAGTGAATGATAGAAGAAGAGGAGCATATATCCCTTAGATTTATCTTAAATGATGTGTAGATTCGTGCGGTTCATGAGAATACTTCCTCTCTTTCGAAATAAATGAAGTTTTAGGGAAAATTTTGGTTTCATATATATTGAGTGAAGTTTTAGATTTTCAATGTAAAATTAGCAATATTTATCAATTTTGCCCTTCTATTAATGTCAATTTCAATAGATTTCAAGACTAATTTTTATTCACAAAGCAATAAATATAAGATTATAATATACATTATACTAAGATTATTAATTTGTGTGTCAGAACCTTAAACTTCATCTATTTTGAAATAGAGTGAGTATCAAATATGAGGAATATTTCCTTCTTTTTTTCAACACTGATGTTGTTCCTAGTGCGGATAGTCGGACACGTCGTATCTTTGGTATAATTTTTCTTGGCACTGTCTTATTCGTGGCTTCGAACGTGGTTTTCTACTTTAGAGCCGATGGTGATTTATTTACCCCAACAAGAAAAACAATAGAAAATAATGACTAAAAATGATCCTATATTTGAATAACAAATTTTGATGATACATTGTATTCTACTTTTCAAAAAGTTAATTTTACACGGTTAATACGATAAAAACCCGTCGAAAGAGTCTACGACTATTTCGATAAACGAGTTTTGGACTCTTGTTTAATTTATATCGACTTTTGCATGCCGTAATTATACTCGGTTCTCTCTTTGTCAGCAACCCATTATAAAAATGGTTATATAAGACCTTGATTTCTTTAAATACATTATAAAATTTTAAAATGGATATTTCATGTCTTTTTAAGAGATTTTTTTTGGGTTAGGGTGTCTTTAAAAAAGAATTAATGTTCCCAAAA
This sequence comes from Anastatica hierochuntica, assembly GCA_900406275.1. Taxonomy (NCBI): domain Eukaryota; kingdom Viridiplantae; phylum Streptophyta; class Magnoliopsida; order Brassicales; family Brassicaceae; genus Anastatica; species Anastatica hierochuntica. The sequence goes on from OVAN01002917.1 coordinate 10,693, forward strand.
CCATGTATATATTTTATCCAGAAAAAACCATGTATATAACTTCCCCCGGAAAATAATTTATGCAGTTTACTCGATTTTCCATTAACAAAAAAAAGTGGATTATCTTTAGAGTATAACACAAACAATAATTTTTTAGATGGACCCTGTAAGTGAATCATGCAAAGACACAAAACGGTGCGGATTGGTTCGACTCACTTCTCCCGCGATCTCGCTTCGTAAAAGAAAGAGAGTTTCTGACACGTCATCATCATACATGAAGTCATTATAGTCATGAACCTAACAAAATACAAATACAAAATTAACAAAAAAGAAGAAGCAAACCTCTTTCTTTAGAGGGAAAATGGTAAATATTGAATTACAAATAAAAAAATAAAAATCAAAGTTTTTTAGGTGAATTTAGAGAAAAACCTAAAAAATCAATATTTAAGTTTTAGAGAATTCAAAAAAAAGATTAACAAAAAAACTGAGAGATTTTATCAATTAACCCCCACCCTTGGTCAAAAAGAAAAAGAAACAAAGAAAATTAAAGGTAATATGGTAAATTTTTTTGCAAAAAATAATAATAGTGGTTTAAAAAATTAGATAATGTTTTTTAAGTTATTTAGTATAATTATTTTTTCCACTTTCACAAAAGTTTAGTGGAATAAGTAGTTTTTTTAATGTTTGTTTGACCAATGAAATAATGATCCGATGAATTGAATGGAAAAATAGGACCATTTCATATATATATATATAAATATTTAATTTCTAGAATTATTATTTCAAAAAATAATATAAATTCATAGTTTTTTTCTACAAATTGTAATATTTTTTTGGCAACTAAATTACAATTTGTTGATCATTTATCTATTCTTTAAGCTAAGTGGTAATTTTTTTTGGTAGATTAATTAATGACAGTCTACTATAAAAAAATATAGTCAAACAACAAAGTAAAAAAAAAATTATCGTTAATTTGAAGTTAATGAGAGATCAGACTCGAAGAGAGAGAAGAAGAATACGAAGAAGAAGAAGACGAAGAAGAAGAAGAAGAAGAAGAAGCAACCTGGAAAGATCCTTTGCACTGCTTCAGATTTCAAGTGATTAACAAAAGATTAACAAAAGCAAGTGAAAAAATCATCACACATAGAACAAATCTCTGTTTCTTTCTCTACAAACTCTATCTGGAGAAAATCTGAGAAATTCAAATACTTTGAGAAGAGAGAGAAAGTTGCATCTCTTGATCTGCCATTGTCGTCAAGTTCTCAGCTCATTGTCAGCTTATGTTAAGATTCTCTCCTCGGTAATTTCCTTTGTTGTCTCTCCCCAGATTTGTCTGTTTTTTTTTTTACTCCGACCAAGATCTCTCTTAGTTCTTGAGTAAAGTTTCAATTTTTATGAGTCTTTGACTTCTTACTTGGCTTCAAGATCTTCACTAAAACCTTTTTTTGTAGATTCTTTGTTTTCTTATTCGATTCTTCATTGTCTGAATTTGCTTGATCAATCGGAATTTTCAGAGATTTATTCGATTCTTTAAGAAAAAGAAGCAAAATGCGTTTGAACTTTACAAAAGTTTCAACCTTTAGATTTGAAATCGAAAATGTCAGTTTAGTTCGTTAAATCTGACAAATGTTGAGGCTTAATCGTAGTTTTAATCATACAGATTCGTTGACATTGAGATTCTTCAAGAAGAGGAAGAAGAAGAGATTGTGTAAGAGTTCTTGAGGTAATGGCGAGAGGTAGAAGAAGGTCAAAGCTGAGACTAAGTCATATATACACATTTGGATGTTTAAGACCAAGTGCAGACGATGGTCAAGACCCACATCCAATTCAAGGTCCAGGTTTTAGCAGGACTGTTCATTGTAACCAGCCTCATATGCACAAGAAGAAGCCTTTACGATATCGTTCTAACTACGTCTCTACCACTAGATACAACTTGATTACTTTCTTTCCCAAATCGCTCTACGAACAGTTTCACCGTGCTGCCAACTTCTACTTCTTGGTAGCTGCCATTCTCTCTGTGTTCCCTCTTTCGCCGTTCAATAAATGGAGTATGATTGCTCCTTTGGTTTTCGTTGTGGGGCTTAGTATGTTAAAAGAGGCTCTTGAAGATTGGAGTAGGTTTATGCAAGATGTGAAGATCAATGCTCGGAAAGCTTATGTTCATAAAAGAGATGGCGAGTTTCGTCGCAGGAAGTGGAAGAAGATTAGTGTTGGGGATGTTGTTAAAGTTGAGAAAGACGGTTTTTTCCCTGCTGATTTGCTTTTGTTGTCTTCGAGTTATGAGGATGGGATTTGTTATGTGGAGACTATGAATTTAGATGGTGAGACGAACTTGAAAGTGAAAAGGTCTTTGGAAGCAACGTTGTCGATGGATGATGATGAATCTTTCAAGAATTTCACGGGGACAATAAGATGCGAAGACCCGAACCCGAATCTTTACACATTTGTTGGCAATCTTGAGTATGAGCGGCAGATATTTCCGTTGGATCCTAGCCAGATTCTGTTAAGAGATTCAAAGCTTAGGAATACATCTTATGTTTATGGAGTGGTGGTATTCACAGGGCATGATACTAAGGTGATGCAGAACTCAACAAAATCGCCTTCGAAAAGGAGCAGAATTGAAAAGACAATGGACTATATCATCTACACGCTTCTCGTCCTACTTATTTTGATCTCTTGCATAAGCTCATCGGGTTTTGCTTTGGAGACAAAGTTTCATATGTCGAAATGGTGGTACTTAAGACCTGATGAGCCTGAGAATTTAACCAATCCACCTAATTTTGTTTATGCTGGAGTTGTCCATCTGATCACTGCTCTGTTGCTTTACGGATATTTGATACCGATCTCTCTCTATGTCTCCATTGAGGTTGTAAAAGTCTTGCAGGCAACCTTCATCAATAAAGATTTACACATGTATGACAGTGAGAGTGGGGTCCCAGCACACGCACGCACATCGAATCTAAACGAAGAGCTGGGACAAGTTGATACTATCCTTTCCGATAAAACGGGTACATTGACTTGTAATCAGATGGATTTTCTGAAATGCTCAATTGCTGGCACTTCTTATGGAGTCCGTTCCAGCGAAGTGGAAGTTGCTGCTGCAAAGCAAATGGCTGTTGATCTAGATGAGCACGGAGAAGTTTCTAGTAGGACAAGTACTCCAAGGGCGCAGTTTCACGAAATTGAGGTAGAAAGTAGTGGTAATCATGAAGCTGACAGTAGTCAAAGAACTCCTATAAAGGGGTTTGGTTTTGAGGATAACCGGCTGATGAATGGGAACTGGTTGAGGGAGCCACATACAAACGACATTTTGATGTTCTTTCGCATATTAGCTATTTGTCACACAGCTATTCCTGAGCTTAACGAGGAGACTGGCAAGTACACGTATGAAGCAGAGTCACCAGATGAAGCTTCTTTTCTTACTGCTGCGAGTGAGTTTGGTTTTGAGTTCTTTAAGAGAACTCAGTCAAGCGTTTTTGTTCATGAAAGGTTATCTTCTTCAGGGAAAACTATTGAAAGGTGAGACGGGTTAGAGATCTTTTCTTAGTTCTGTGGTTATTGGTTTTAAGCGCACATCCTGAATATGTACCATAAACAATGCAGGGAGTATAAAGTTCTGAACTTGTTGGATTTCACTAGCAAACGGAAGCGAATGTCAGTAGTTGTACGTGACGAGGAAGGACAGATTCTTCTGCTATGCAAAGGAGCTGACAGGTTAGATTCAAAGCTGGAAAGATAATGTACTGTTGTATAAGTTTCAAGCAATTCTTGTTAATGTTTCTGCAGTATCATTTTTGAACGACTGGCGAAAAATGGAAAAACATACTTGGCACCAACCACTAAGCATTTAAATGAATATGGAGAAGCCGGGCTCCGTACTCTTGCACTTTCGTATAGAAAGCTTGATGAGGATGAATATTCAGCTTGGAACTCTGAGTTTCACAAGGCTAAAACCTCGATAGGATCTGACAGAGATGAGTTGCTTGAGAAGATATCGGATATGATCGAAAAAGACCTTATCCTTGTAGGTGCAACTGCTGTGGAGGACAAACTCCAGAAAGGGGTATACATATATCAGACAAGACACCTTACTTCCATCTTGTTTAATCGCAAACTGAGTTTTCCTTTTTCAATTCGACTTAGGTACCCCAATGCATAGATAAACTTGCCCAAGCTGGTCTCAAAATATGGGTTTTAACCGGGGATAAGATGGAAACAGCAATCAACATTGGGTTAGAGCGGCTACAACCTTTTGAACCAGAATCTTTCTTTGAAGTTCTTTTTGACCAACACACCATTTCGTTCTGAACTGCAGATATTCGTGTAGTTTACTTCGGCAAGGCATGAAACAGATATGTATAACTGTGATGAACTCGGAAGGAGGAGCCCAAGATTCAAAAGTGGTAGGGGGATAAGATCATTTCCCTTTCTGATGAAGGATTTGAAGTCTTAAATGACTTGTTTGTTGATGTAATCAGGCTGTGAAGGAGAATATTTTGAATCAAATCACTAAAGCTGTACAAATGGTGAAGCTAGAGAAAGATCCACATGCTGCATTTGCTTTGATCATTGACGGGAAAACTCTAACGTATGCATTGGAGGATGACATGAAGTATCAGTTTCTTGCTTTAGCAGTCGATTGTGCATCAGTCATTTGCTGCCGTGTGTCTCCCAAGCAGAAAGCTTTGGTATTCCCCCTTCCCCCTTCCCCCTTCTCTTGTATCTTAACATGTCGGCTTCATGAGTTTCTTTCGAGTCTAGCCTTTGCTTATTTCTGTTTTCGTTTTCTCCAAAACAAGGTAACAAGGTTAGTTAAAGAGGGAACGGGGAAAACTACATTGGCAATAGGTGATGGTGCAAATGATGTTGGAATGATTCAAGAAGCTGACATCGGTGTTGGCATTAGCGGGGTTGAAGGAATGCAGGTTAGTGTGTCCCTACTTGTTACATATGCCTTCTTTTTCTTTTTGCTGAATCTCAATTCTTCTGCAGGCTGTTATGGCAAGTGATTTTTCTATTGCCCAATTCCGGTTTATGGAAAGATTACTCGTTGTTCATGGACACTGGTGCTATAAAAGAATAGCTCAAATGGTAATATGTGTTGTCCTCTCTAATTCTATGCATCCTACACGGTTTTGGTTTCTAACATATATATTGTTCTGCATCCAGATCTGTTATTTCTTCTACAAAAACATAGCATTTGGTCTCACTCTCTTCTATTTCGAGGCGTTCACTGGGTTTTCTGGGCAGTCAGTGTATAACGACTACTACCTATTACTATTCAACGTCGTTCTTACCTCATTGCCAGTGATTGCCCTTGGAGTCTTTGAACAAGATGTTTCCTCTGAAATCTGCTTACAGGTACGGTTTCTGCTGTGAGAAAGTCGAACTTTAAACCTCCTTGAGATCTCACTCACTCACCACCAACAATTCTTTGTTTGTTCTGTAGTTCCCAGCACTATACCAACAAGGGAAGAAAAACCTCTTCTTTGATTGGTATAGAATACTCGGGTGGATGGGAAACGGCGTTTATTCCTCTCTTGTCATATTCTTCCTCAACATTGGAGTCATTTATGAGCAAGCTTTCAGAGTCAGTGGCGAGACTGCTGACATGGATGTTGTCGGTACTACCATGTTTACTTGCATTATATGGGCTGTGAATGTACAAATCGCTTTAACGATGAGTCATTTCACTTGGATCCAACACGTCTTGATCTGGGGAAGCATTGGTTTATGGTATCTGTTTGTTGCGCTCTACGGGATGATGCCTCCAAGTCTTTCGGGGAATATCTACCGAATTCTAGCTGAGATACTCGGTCCTGCTCCTATATATTGGGTTGCCACATTCTTGGTCACAGTGACCACGGTTCTTCCCTACTTTGCACACATATCCTTCCAGAGATTCTTAAACCCACTGGATCATCACATCATCCAAGAGATCAAATACTACAAGAGAGATGTGGAAGACAGAAGGATGTGGACTCGAGAACGTACCAAAGCAAGGGAGAAGACAAAGATTGGGTTCACAGCTAGAGTCGACGCGAAAATCAGACATCTGCGGTCAAAGCTAAATAAGAAACAGTCAAATATGTCACATTGTTCCGCTCAAGATACAATGTCACCAAGATCATTGTAGGCTCTTCCTCAGGAATCCTAAAACCTGTAGAAATAGTATCAGGTTCATCTATGGTGAGATTTTGATCGAGACTGAAGACAGAGCTCTTGATGGGTGGGCTCTTTGTTGTATCAGAAACAGAACTATACATAGATTTTTTTGTGAGTGTGTGTGTGTATACTTAGGACAGATTGCAACACAAAACCAACGAAAGGTATTATCTTCCTATTGTTCCACTCTTAGATCCTTTTCTCACACTGTTCTAACATCAAAACCCAAAGGTTGCTTGTAACAGAAACATATTATTTTTCTCAAAGGTTCTTGATTTGATTGTTACTATTGATTCAGAGAATGTTTAGAAACAGCTTCATAAACAAAAAGAAGCACTATCTTTTGGATGATAAACCAAACCTGGAAACAAGAAATGCAAAAGATTGAAAGAGAGAGAGAGAGGAATGATTTATTTTTTTTTCGAAAAATCACCCCAAGTTTTGCGACCCTCTAGTAACTTCACCGTCTCACTGATTCCGATATCACCGGACAACATCTTCGCTAGATTCTGCTCTGTGAATTCACCTTTCTTCGTCAATCGATTCTACAGAATGAAAAAAACACCAATCAATTTAAAGAGGAATTTCATCAAACAGGTGGTGGGCGAAATTTTGCATTTTTTTGGGTTTTCAGATTTTGATGACCTGAGTGATTCTGATGAACTTTGAGATTAATGCATCTGTTTCGGAGCGAGGAGGCTTGGGAATACCCAGAAATTTTCCTACACCGGAACATGGAGACACCTCCAGTGTGGCTGAAGACTGTTTACGGTGGAACTTCTTGGCGGCAGACGTCGCCGTTCTCAAAACCTTTCCCGCTTTGATCGCCATCGACAATGGAATCTCTCTCTCTCTCCCCTTGCTCCGTATCCACCACTTCTTCAGATCTCCGTTAAGAGTAAAAACTATTGAATGAAATGACTCTTATACCCAAAACCCTGCTCTTTCTTCCTATCCAATTTAACCCCTCATCTTTATTTTGTTCCAAATTTCACCCGTTCCCAAAGCTATTTTTATGTATAAAAATGCCGGGCGTTCGGGTACAAGACCGGGTTTGGGTCGGATCCACGACCGTGTTCGGTTCGGGTAGACGACCTTGTTTGGGTTGGGTTCAGAATCCAACTCTAGCCTTACAATGTTCGTTCGAGTATTTTTAGTTTTCGATCTAGATTCGGTTTGGGTAGACGCGGGTTCTAGTAATGGTGGGGTATTTGATTTTGGATATTTCGGATTTTTTGGGTATTTCGAGTACTTTGGGTATTCCGGGTACTCCATATATTTTGAGTTTTTTTTCGTATTGCTCGGACTTTTATCGAATATTTCGAATAGTTAGCGGGTATTTTGGAGTATTTTATCAGATATTTCGAGTACTTATCGAATATTTGGATATCTTCGAATGCTTAATCGTGTTTCAGAGCAGATTTTTCGGATATTCGTTTGAATTCCAGTAGAGTTCGGATTTTATCCGTAACCCAAAATATTTAAGATCAAAACCCGTTATTTTCTTGATTCGGTAGCAGATAGTTCCGGTAGAGTTCGGGTATTACCCGTAACCCGAGATATTTAAGACCCGTTATTTTCTTAATTCCGGACCGGATTTGGATTGGGTATTTCAGATCAGGTTCCAGTAAGATGCCCTGTCCTATTTAATAAAATCAATCTGAAATCCATAACATAGAAAAAACGAAATGAAGGGTGAACAAAAAAAAAAAAAGAAAAAACGAAATGAAGATATTTTTTTTTGCCTATTAAAAGAAAAAAGAACCTAGTGAAATATCAAATAAACTCACGTAATAGATCTATCTACAATTTTAACATGATTATAATCTCAAGTGTTACAAACATGGTTTGCCATGGAATTTTTTTTTTTGTGTCTATTTACTAAACTTATCTTTTTTACGATGAAATGAAATGAAATAAAGTTAAATGTTATTTTTTGTTCAAAGAATTTCCTAAATTGGTGTTTCGTTAAAAAATAAAAAAACAAAGACAATGTGCAAAAGCTAATAGCCTATTACTATTAGTATATATACCAAACACAAGATTTAGTCTGATGAAAGCTTTCTTTTGTTCCTTCAACCTTCAATCCAAGTCCACAATGATTCCCATTGAACCTGCACCAAAAACAAAACTGAGCAAATCAGATACCAAAAGTCCCCGAGGATTTCCATATGGAACAACACCGAGATTAGTGTCATGGTTTTTTCTCGAGTTACTTACATGTTTCGTACATCTCTTTCGCTATCAGTAGAATGTTATCGGTTTGTTCTACCAGTTTTTTCATCCTTTCTGTCTCTTCTGTGGATCCTTTTACCACATCTAACTTGTTCTCTACCTCCACGAGCTTATAAGCTGCGGTTCCTGAAGCTTGACCAACTATCTCCTGTGAAACCGCGGGTCCTTGACTGATTGCCTGCCGGGGTTTCACGCTGGTCTCTTTTGGTCTAGCTACAAGTTGCGGAGTTCTTGTTACCAATCTATTATCATTCATCTTGTAGAAGTTCTGCGTCTGTTTTGTGTATTGTTGAAGAACCATAACATAAAAAAGCAGGCGTGAGGAAACAACACATCACGGAAAGTAAATTCCTTTTTTTCCGCACTTGTTCAAGCAAGGCTTTCAAGACTTACTGATGATTTTAAGTGGCTAACCTTTACAAGTTTTCCCTGAGAAGCAAGCCTCCTTAATCTTGAACTAAGGATCCTTCTAAAATTTGGTGGCACTTCATGTCTTTGCTGCTACCATACACATATCAGACCATTATCATGAACTTGGTCATGAACCTAATAGATTAAGTTCACCATAGTAGATTTCTAAGCACTAACTAGGATCAACCTCTAACAGCAAAAAATAGTCCTATAGTATAAAACTTCGCAATTTCGCATAGAGAACTCTAATGGTCGAAAGTGGCAGATGAACAGAGATGACTCAAAAAAGGCAATGATTGGCTAGTTTGTTCATCCCCCTAGATAAGTTTGGAATTTATACTGCTCACTAGATCAGTAGATTAGCTTGATTACGCCTTCACCATAATCGAATAAGAAGCCCACGGTACAGATAAACCATTTCATTGATGACAAACACATAAGGAGCAGGAAAAAGGTGTCTAACCTCGATAAAGTTGAAAATTGCACCGACATCAGATCCATCACCATCTGGTTCCGCCAAGCCTGAAAGAGCTTCGAATATCACCCCATCATATCTACACAAAAATAATAGCTCATCAGTGCAAGTAAACTAGCAATTTACAGCACTCTGAAGAATCAACACGAGCACCCCCAAAGTTCTTTGAATCAACAACAAACCTGGGAACATTCTTTGAATCACCCCCAAAGTTACAACTATCGTCAATGCTCAAATCAGAAGATCCGCTACGAGGAAGTGGAGCAATTGGAGAAGTGTTAGCACTAGAAGCTGGAGTAGTAGTAGCTGCAGCAGCAACAGTATTCAGATGATAAGCAGCAGCTTTGATTCTCGGTGTTCGTATCTTATCCTTGGAGCCTTGAATCCCAGGAGCAACACTCAAATTACGCCACTTATCCTACAAAAAATCTCAAAACATTCATAAACCTAAAGATTCTTGATTCCATAGGTAACCCAAAAAATCGACAAAAGTTTCAATTTTTTTGCAACCCAGATACAAAATCGAATCAAATTAACAAACTTTTTCAATTCCCATCGTGCTAATAGACTCTCTGTGATTAGGGTTTTTTTCAATGTTTCAATAACAAGCCGGAAACTGAAAAGGGGAAGAAGAAAAAAACAAACCTTGAGGTCGATGTTGGATCGATTAGAGAGCTGACCGGCGAATTCGGGATCACGGAGAATATTCTTCCACTTTCCGGGACCGTGCTTTTGAACTCCGGCGAGTAACGCCTCCTCCTCCTCCGCCGTCCATTTTAGCTTCTGGTTCCCCATCTCAAACTTTCCTTGTAGCTTTCGTCTGTGTATGTATGTGTGATGTAATTCTCGGAGACCAAAGAAGAAGAGCTTCTCGTCGCCGATTCTTCAGATTACTTTCCAAGTAAAGTCTTCTTTTCCAATTTTATCGTCCGAAGATCTCAACAAAAATCTACGAAGTGGTTGTTATGGTAAGTTTTGAAAACTTTGGGGTCTAAATAGGAAACAACTTAAACACGAGAAAAGATTTTGGGTTAAAAAGTTATTAATAAAACATCAGGGGTCAAATTCGAATTAGTTACAAAATCTTAAGAACCCTAAAAAAAAAACTTCCCCTTTCTGCTTCATAACCTTTCTCTCTCATTTTTGTCGTCGTCTTCCTCTTTCTCTCTCGCCACCACTTCGTAAACACCTTTTCAATGGCGGCAAATCGTAATTCCGATGGAAGATTCGACGAAAACACGCGTCTTTACAATCCTTACGAGAACCTTCCGATCAAATCTCAATATCTTTACAAGCTACCAACTTATCCGGAATATCTCTTCACGGAGGAATCTCTAAAACAGCGTCGATCTTGGGGGCAAAATCTCACTTTCTACACAGGGTCGGGTTATCTCGGCGGATCCGTCGCCGGAGGTTTAGCCGGGTTCTTCTCCGGTGTCAAGAGCTTCGAGTACGGAGACACGACTAAGCTGAAAATCAACAGGATCTTGAACGCGTCTGGTCAGTCTGGTCGCGCTTGGGGTTCAAGGCTCGGGTTTGTTGGGTTGATCTACGCGGGGGTTGAGAGTGGCTTGGTGGCTTTAACCGATAGTGACGATGCTTGGACCAGCGTTGTGGCTGGTCTCGGAACCGGAGCAATCTTTAGGGCGGCTCGAGGGGTGAGATCTGCGGCTGTGGCTAGTGCTCTTGGTGGACTTGCGGCTGGTGCGTTTGTGGCGGGAAAACAAGCTTTCAAGCGTTATGCTCACATATGAAAACACCAAAGTGATGATCTTTAGGGTCACAAAAGCATATGGGAATCTTAAAGTTCAGAGCTTTAGTAGTAGGATTCCATTTGGGAATCTTAAAAATCATAGCTTTAGGAGTTTGTAGGGTAGAATTATGGATTTCAACTAGCATAAACTAACCTGTGAACCTTTTTAATATATATATAATGATACAGGTTTTGCTTTTTTTGTGAGTTCTTGCTAATGATCATGTTACGGCTTTTTGTTATATGTTTGAACCTCTCTTTCACTCTGTTTAGAAAATGTTTATGTTGTTGCTATCAGGTTGACTCAGAGGTGAAGTTGCTTTCATTCTCCTTTTTCTCTAATCTTTTATCAATTTGTCAGGTGGAACAGTTTAGACTCTTCACACTATGTAAGTGTTCGGCTGTGTTATCTACAAATGTTTAGGGATCATCGAAACTCTATCAGCAGTTCTGAGCTTTTTAAAAGCTCTTGACTTGTTTGGCTGGGACCTAGTGGCTCTTGTTGTCTGTGATTGTTCATTGATATGGTACATGCGGTCACAAATGATCTGCGTCCTAGCTCGTTTGTAATAAAAGTGTATCTTTTCGTGAGACCAAAAAAAATAGTGTTTCATATACAAGATAGGAACTCCGACAACTATGGGAGACCAAACACTGAACTTAGGTGGAGCACAAATCATTAAAAAGACCAACAGCTACTTCCTTCGCATTGGTTTTTGTTTATGATCATTGTGATCGCCTTCTTCTGGTAGGTATAGAATGGCATCGGAACCTTAAACTGAGCAAGGTCATCGCGCTTCTCAGAGATAGCCAATGTCGCTTCACTTTGATCTTCGTCGAAGTTCCATTTTTTTGTCAATAGGATTTTCTTAAGGCATCTTCCGTCTACAGAACAGATAAAATATTTTGTATCAAAGAAGTCTTATTTTGTGTTTTTCACTAATATTCCTTTTTTAAGATGAAGATTAGAAGAAATCTGTTATTGCAGGTTCTAAGAAACCAACCTGAGAGGAAGATATTGGGACGGGATTGTGAGCGTGTGGCACAGAAAACGTGCTATTGGAGACATGTACTTCATGATCCTCTGCTGCAAGATCTCTTAGTTTGCTCAGTGCAGGCAACAGAACCGTAGCAAGATCAGGTCTGTCCTTTTTCCGCAGCTCGCAGCACTGCAAAGCCAATTGAGCTAGCACCAGAGTCTCTTCTTCAGGCCAGTCTGATATTTTTGGATCCAAAACTTCTCTGAGTCTCGCTTTCTCAATTGCTTTCTCTACTCTGTGGCTTAAACCCATTGCTGGCATCGCTGTGAGGATTTGCAGAAGGACCACACCAAATGAATACAAGTCAGACTTCACTCCAAGCATTCCTGTTTGCTGGTACTCAGGGTCGATGTAACAAAATGTTCCTGTTTCAGCAATTGAGTCCATGTCAGGGCTTCAAAAAGAGGAGATGGAAAGATCAGTTTTGGTAAAGTGAAAAGTATTACCGGCTGCAGCAGTCATGTGATAATGGGTGAAGCTATCAGCAATAGCTGGAGGTACCAACCGAGCTAAACCAACATCACTGATTTTGCTAGTCAAATGTCTGTCTAGCAGAATGTTTGCTGGCTTCAGATCTCGATGTACCAGTGGCTCGGGTTTGGCCTGGTGAAGGAAAAGAAGTCCTGTGGCAATCTCAGCAGCGATTCTGAACCGTGCTCTCCAAGATAATGGTGGAGTATTGTCTTTGCAGTAGAGACGATCTTCTAGTGTTCCATTTTCCATGTACTCATACACAAGGCAGCCATACTCGGGACAAGCACCAAGGAGGATCACCATGTTAGGGTGTCTCATGCAACTTAGAACCTCGATCTAGTAAGAAAAAAAACATGTGTGTTAGTATGGAGAAGACAGGCTATGCATAAGGATGATGTCAGATTGTTACCTCTTGTTGGAATTGCTTCAAGCCTTGTGAGATATCTGACTTCAAGATTTTGATGGCAACAGAAGTGTTTTCAAGAACGGCTTTATACACAGGTCCATACCCTCCTTCCCCAATCTTTAGAGCATCTGAAAAGCCGTCGGTTGCATCTTCGACATCTCTGATGCTGTATCGTCTGTAGGATACATTACTGGCCATCTTTTGTTCATTGAACCTGGCCCGCATCTCCACAAGTCTTCTCTTTTGAATCTCCATTTCTGCAAGACGTTGTTTTATTTCAGCTGCATGGATTGCACTCTGTGATTTCTGCTTATCCATCTCAGACAACGCCCGAAGCATCTCTCTTGCTACCTTTGCTTCCTCCAATGTTTCAGTTTCAGCACTGGTTCTTGGTTCTTGAAGGTGAGGAGCCTATAAGTATTCATTCAGTGTCTGATGTTAGTCACACATCTCTGAGAATCTTTTCAAGGGAAACATTGTTGGGTTTTCCACATGAAAGCAAGTATCTTACACTTTCTCTTCCCATGGAAACATTAAACTGTTGCAATTCGAGTCTCAATCTTCTCACTTCTGCTTCAAGATTCTGATTCTGAGCACATATTCATGAACAAAGAACACAAACATCTTAGTATCCTGCATTGATTCTGCGTACCTGAAAACATCAAATCTACGGTTTATTTACCAGGTTTTCGGTGCTGTTGCCCCCAGATAAGCTATCCTCTCCGTCGTTCATCTCAGACTACAGATTCGAAAGAAAATGTCAAAACACCAGGCAATTTGGAGGCAAGAACAATGATTTGGAAACATGGTGAGAACTACTACTAACCATAGACGTGGAAGAGTTGGAGCTTCCTCCATAGGTGGATCTCCCTAGGATGCTGTAGAAACTCGCACTCGATTCAGCACTGTGACCGCTGAGAGAGAATTCATTGCTAAAATCTGACGGAGAACTCCTAATTAAAGCTGGCTTGAAATGAGGTGTAGGTGGAGAAAATTCGCCATGTAATGCAGGAGATGACCTATTGGGAGAATAGCAAAATGTTAATGATTCGTTCATTCAGCAGACCGACGGAAGCAGATGTAAACATTCGAAGTTAACTATTACCTTCCGGATTCACTAGAAGTGGAGCTTGTTGGGCCAGGATCAGATGTCACAGAGATTGTGTGTTGTTGTTTTGGAGGCTGAGGAGAGTGTTGAGGTGTATTAGGCCTGCTCGCTGATTTGCTTGTCAAGAGCTTACCTTTAGATACAATGAAGACAGCACACGAATCTGGAGTTGTTTTAAGCAAAGTGGTTGGCACATCTGCGCCTTTAAACTTCCTGATCAAAGACGAACATCACAGAGATCTAGCTTTAGCTTTCATTGAAGAAGAGTCAGGTTATAATGAGAAGTAGAGATATATACTTGAGGAAGGAGTTTCGCGCAGAGGCTCCAAGGACTATATTTGCAATGGAGTGGTTGGCAATGTAGTCAACAATTGCACTTGCGATATCAATGTCATGAAGAAGAACCTCTGTTGCTATAATCTGATAAAAACATACATATATATATATGAGCTCCATGACTTATATATGTGTGATTGTTGTTAAGGAGAAGAAGAGAAATTGATCTCTGACCCCTTTTCGAGCGCAGAATCCTCTAAAAGGAAGGAAGAACTGATGAGCTTCTTCTTCGTTGTCATGTGGAACATCATCTGTGTCATCTCCTGCACCAATTCCTGTTTCAAGATTTTTCATTAGATTGCTTCATTGATGGTTATGATGATGATGATGATGATGATGATAATGGCATTACTCAATTTGGTTTGGACATGGAGAAGGATACAATTTGGAGAATCAGCAACAATATTCTCAACAGCCCACTTCAAAGCGTGTTGGCTGTTCTTATCTTTATCAATGGCTATCGCGGTAACCGCTTTGCTGTCTTTTCCTTTTACTCTTCTTGCAGCCATCTTTGTTGTCCTCCTGAAGAGAATAGGTAGGAGATAATGTCCTGAAGAAACTTGTTTCTCAAGAAAGATATAAAGACTTTTGTAGTCTTTATATTTCTCTCAAGGAAGAAATAAGGAGACTGGATAATAATGAAAATAAGAAAGAATTTAGAAGAAGAGAGAAAACAACTTTGAACTGAATTGGTTTCTTGGGAAACTTTGAAGCTTTTAATGGCATTTTGAATTTTGCTAAATTTAGGGTTTTTTTTTTAAAACAGCTTAGCAGTTTAAAATGAATAGAAGAAGAGTTTTTTTTTTTTTAATTTTAGTTGACCAGGTGACTTATCTTTACAAAGTATTTTTGGAAAATCCCATCTCTTATCTTGTAAATTGTAATTAGAAGAAGTCTTGTGTTTAATGGAAAGATTAGGCTAATCATCTTATTTTGATAGGTATAATTATTTTAAGAAAGTCTTGTACTATTGTTTCCAAAGTCAAATTTCTGAAAGAGAGTTCTAAAATTGTTATGGCTAAATACTATACTAATGTTAGTTGGAATAATTGTTGTTGCTAGATATTGAAAACTTTCCAGCTCTACAATCTTCATTTAACTTGTGCTAAAATCTATCAATACAACAAATTACTGCCAAAAATGATGTATAACTTAACACTTTGATCACATTCTGAATTATGTTACTAAGTATTGAGTTGAACTTAAGTGTGTTATACAAGTTGTAGTTCAAGGGATGGTGTATTTTCTCAAGAAATGATAAGTTAGAGCATCTCCATCCATGATACCATGGATGGAGTCCTTAGCCAATTTTTAATTGTTTTTTTTTTTATTTTGTTTTTTTTTTGAATAGTTAAGGATCTCAATTCAAAATGCATGTCTAATGGTGGATTTCATATGAAGTCCTTAGAAAAAAAATATATTTAATTTTAAGCAATAATTATTGAATAATTATTATATTTAAATATTAAATAAAGATACAATAATCGTAAACGAATATGTAACGGTTCCAAAAACTGAAAAACAAAAAAAAACGGATCCGAAACGGATATTTTCGAGTATTTTAGGTTCGGATCGGGATATTT
The DNA here is from genome assembly GCA_900406275.1 of Anastatica hierochuntica. NCBI lineage: Eukaryota > Viridiplantae > Streptophyta > Magnoliopsida > Brassicales > Brassicaceae > Anastatica > Anastatica hierochuntica. The sequence goes on from OVAN01002917.1 coordinate 26,658, forward strand.
TAAACATATCTGAAAGTATCCAAAACTTCAAAAATCTTAAATGAATATGTAACGGTTCCAAAAACTGAAATACAAAAAAAAACGGATCTGAAACGGATCCAAACGGATGTTTTCGAGTATTTTGGGTTCGGATCGAGATTTTTTAAACAGATATGAAACGGATCCGAAACTTCAATAATTGTAAACGAATATGTAACGGTTCCAAAAACTGAAAAACAAAAAAAAAACGGATTTGAAACGGAACCGAAACGAATATTTTCGGGTATTTTGGGTTCGGATCGGGATATTTTAAACATATCTGAAACGTATCCAAAACTTCAAAAATCGTAAATGAATATGTAACGTTTCCAAAAACAGAAATACAAAAAAAAAACGGATTTGAAACGGATCCAAAACGGATCAGAAAATGAAATTGTTCTGACAAATAAAAAACAGCTCGCCACGTCACTAAAGACTCAGTCTTTAAACACCTCACTGATCCTTAGTGAAGTAACGGAGGCCGAGAGACTGGCCGAGAGACTGGAAACCTAGGCGGAAGAGAAACTGAAACCCTAGGCTACTACGAAGCTTCTAGTTCTACCTTCTTCAAAATCGCTATGTAACTTCGCATCTTCTTCTTCATATCTCTCCCAATTTTTTGTTTCATCTGCTATGTGTTAATGCGTCTCTACTTGGATTCCAGATTTTCATCATGTCCAAGCAAAATCCCGAAGATGCCAACCACATCGCGAAGCTTAATGAGTATGACTTGCGGCTGAGCGAATCTGCAGACAAGTCTCAGGTTCGCCTCTAATTTTTAAAACTCACGCTTGATAAGGGTCTGGAAATGGGTAATGGTGTGATTGATGTTGGTTTTGCAGAATGTTCAAGATTATGAAGGGATTATCGAGTTGTCCATGACGAGCATCAACACCAAATTGCTTGGAACGCAACTGATTCCACGTTACTTTCACTTCTTCGTCAGTCTCCCAAATGACCTTGCAGTTAAAGCCTTCAACACCTACATGGATATCCTCGAGGAAGCAGATGTCAGAGTACGTACCTAGTCCTCTCACAATACAAATAGTTGCAGTGCTCAATCGTAGTTTCAAATTGGATATTAAGCTGCTTTCGTTGGACAAGTAATGTCATTATCTAGAATCCAGGTGTGCTGGTCTTGTTGCATGTTTGCAGGATTAAAAGGATACTTGTTAATCTATGAGGGTTTCATTTAGTAAAGCCAATTTGTTATGCCTAGAAACTGATTCTGATGTGCGATTATTATTATTTTCCTAGGCTTCAGATGCAAATCACGTTGACAATGTGATATCATGCCTCCAAGCTACTCTTCCATTCTTTGTGGTATGTGCTCATAGTTATTCTTGCGCTGCACCTGGATATTAAACAAAAATCTTACTAACTTCTTATAATGAACAGGGAGGTGCCCCAGTAAGCAAGTTATTTCACTTTCTGACGAAGCATATCATGCCTGATTTTTACATGGTAAGATGTAATATCTTTCACTTCTTGTTAGCATTCTTGGCGGTAATTTTGTATGTTCTGCATGGCTTTGTATTCTATTGGGCATTTTAGTGGCGTTTATGGCAGCATTTAACTTTATTCTTGTTGCTTGGCTGTCTTTCTTCTTCTAATAAATATTTGTTATTGCTCCATAGCTGACAGACGAGAGTAAGCTTGATTTGCGTGGTTTGCTTAGAGCTCTTGTTGAGATTTCACCACACACACCTGCTCAAGAAGCCTCCCAAATGATTCCCCCAATAGTTCATCTCTTAAAGGTACCTCTTGAGCTCCATAATTGATATTACGGGAACACTTCTTAACCTCTTTTATATGCAAATTATGGAAATATCAACTATTAACCGTTATTATTTGCTTTCAGAGATATATGCATGTCATGAATGCTTCAGAAGACATTTATTTAACATACACAGAGGGTCTACTTTACATTTTTCATCAATTGGCACACAAGGTTGTCTACTATTTTGCTTGATCATATCGCTTTGTCTGTTTCTTCTT
>OVAN01002918.1:0-31212 GCA_900406275.1 Anastatica hierochuntica
GAATCCTCACGATTGTCATTACGACGGTTTGACGGGAATTCCAACCGAGACAAAACGAGAGACGATCAAGTGATGATTCAAAGGAAATGACGATCAGAAAGGACGTGTTTCAGTCAACGGACTACGGCTGAACGTTCCGCGTCTCAACGCCAATTGGAGCCAAGACGGACCTCCGGTCTCAGTTCCAATCGACGTCTAGATTGGCCTCTTTTTCAGTCGTCAATCGGTTCCAAGACTCGTTCGCAGGTTTGGCATCAATCGACGTTTAGACATTTCTTCGAAACGATGCGGTTCTTCGATGGTCACGGAGGTTTCGTATCGTTCCGAAGCTCATATTGCGAGGTCTTCCGAGAGTTATCCGTAAGTCGTGGATGTTAACTTTAGCATTTGGGCTCTTTAGTTGTTTGCGGAAGGATAAACTTCGTTGAACGATAGTTAAGTCTAGACGATGACCTGTCAAGACGAAGGTAAGTCTAGAAGACTTTAAGCCTTGATGACGATAAGTCTAGACGACAGTAAGTCTAGAAGACGTTAAGTCTAGACGGCGGTGAGTCTAGACGTTGGTCGTCTTTCCGAGTAAGTCCGATTAGAGATGCGATCTTGGACGTTGATTTCGAGATGGCCGTTTTTGACACCAACAAGGTATTAAGTTGAAGAATAGAAGAATGTTTCCTGCCTAGCCCTCCCGTTTTTCGGAGACGTTTTCCCCAAACCGAGATAGCAGCTCATGTTGGACTGTGTTTGGTAAAGTATTTGCTATTCGAGTAATGAGGGTCGCGGGAGTCACCTCTCTTCCTGTTCGTGACCATCCTTTTCAGGGACATAGTGCTTCGGCACTCCTGGCGCAAGCATGGAATCTTAAAACCACAAAGACCCTTGTGTCTCATCAGTGGCATCATTGTGCTTATTGGATGGAATGGAGCTTTCGACTACTCTCGCGCAATTCTTCTGGAGTTTTTGAATTTTTAATCGTATCTTTCTTATTGACTGTAATGATTAGGTCCCGTGCTTTTCGAGTTATTCGTAATTCGTTAGCACGTTTTATTTCTATTACCCTTGTAAGACCGACGGTTTTCTTCGGGTTCTCCCTAGCGGAGAATCTTGTACCATTTACTTAATGAAAAAGGGTTTCGGCGAAAAAAAAACAATAATTACAAGCCTACCCAAAGCAAATAAGGTGTTTTAGAGTCAACCAAATTGAATAGATCTAGCCCAACACAAACCAGCAATAGTAGTTAGTACACCACATCGTGACTATGAAACATTTTAAGGTTGGCTTTATATTCCCAATAGTAGTTAGTACACCACACCGTAAGAGTTAACCACAAAAATGTTGATTTAAAGAAACCATCCTTGTGGAGCGTTAGAATGTTTTTGGGTGGCCATTGTTTTGCTTGGTTAGCCTTGATTGACTTCTCCATCTAGTGAAGATGTCGTTGGCGCCTTTGTAGATTTTTTATTCGGTAATCTACAAGTGGTATCGAACGTTTTGTTAGTTTGATATATGTAACTGTTTGTTCATGTGTCATTTTATGCGGTAGTGTATGCTATGTTTTTTTACTTTAGGCTCTTCTATTTTATATTTATGGATGTAGAATTTCATACCTTATTTTCTCGGTAGTCCGCAATAAATCTCTTTGTAGAATATATTATTCACACTCTTTTTTTTGCTCCACGTCTCCTTGTAAGATTTGTAACCCTTATGGGGTTGTGACTCTTGAAAGAGCGACATAAAGTTGTCCATGACTGAAGACTAGTCTTGGTAAGTATAGGAGTACCTTTTTCAATTGGCATTGGCTTTTGTTGATTGTCATGGCGTAGCAAACCTTGACTTGGAATTTTCATCTACCTAGTGTGAATGGGTGATTTGTTTTTGTTGGTGAGAAAATAATCCTCGGTATTATGACCTTTTGCCCGACATTTGTCCCTGTGATCATTTGGCCCTCAATTACCGTGTCGCCCAGTTGTGTGACTGTTAACTTTGTTCCATTACATAGCCCTTATCTTTTGTTTATGTTCCTTAGGAGCATAATTGGCACGCCGATTTTGAGTTTTAGCTTATTGGGAGCTCTAAGAACTCTTAGGAGTTCAAATACTCTGTACATTGCTCCATAATATGGGCCTACTGTTTCGACAATCTCGTAGCTATTTGCGCTTTGATATTCTTTTAGTTCCCCGACGGTCTGACTTAGCAAGTAGTCGTTTATCTCATCAACTGTTTCATTCCTTGGAGTTAATATAGCATGCTCTGTGAATTTTTTCCCATCGGTTCCTGAGGAGCTGCTTGTGGATAGTGATGTCGCTGCTATTTTTGCCAATGGGTCCCCACTATTATCCATGAAGAAGTCTTGCAGAACAGATATCATTTCCCCCTAGCTATCGTATTTTGCGGGCAATGTATCGCTTACCGGAGTTGTGCCGTCTCCATGAGGCGAATCTTGTTTCTGATTGATGTAGTCTCATATTCTTTTCTAGTGCTAAGATCTGAAGCTGCTCCCATAAATACGATTGGCTAATAGATGCAAGCACTGTGTCAGCTCTTGTTCCTTGTGGTATGACCGAGAATATTTGGCGGAAGTCGCCTCCCAGTAAAACTGTTTTCCCCCCGAATGGTTTATTGTTTGCTGATTCATCTGCTTCTGAGAGTATATCTTTGAGGGTTCTGTCAAGCGCTTCAAAGGTGTGTTTGTGTTAGGCCTGGGCATATTACCCAGACCCGAAGAACCGAACCGACTCGAACCAAGATTTGGTTTCCGGTTCGGTTTCGGGTCTAGGGTAATACTCGAATGGATCTAATATTTTTGAACAATCAGTTCTCGGTTCGGTTCGGTTAGGACCCGAGAACCGAATGAGACCCGATTATTATCCAAACGTATATACATTTTTTATACATATTACATACATTACATATAATATTATACTATATAGTATATGTCTAATTCTATCATCAGTTTGGTTTTGTTTCGAGAGACAAAGGAGAAAATATCAAAACCCTAGAGACGAATCGTCTCCCCCTTTTCTTTGATTCCGAACCTAATAAAATCATTATCGCAAAATTGGAACAAGTTCAGAGCTCATATTCATATCATTCTAAGGTAAACAAAACTCATCTTCTTCATCAGTTCATCATCTTTGAATCTGAATGTCTTCGATTATCATAGATTCATAGTTATCGTTCTTCTAGTTCTAATCGATATCAATCATCATCTTCTCTTAGAATATCTGTTAGTCTGTTTCTCATAGTTTTCTCTCATATAATCTGTTTCTGAGAATCTGTAATCTTAGAATCTGTAATCTAATCGACATCAGTCATCATCTGTTTCTGTTTCTTAGAATCTCTAATTGACATCTTATCGGTTTCTTATAGTCTCTCAATCATCTTATTTTGCTTTGTTGATTCTTAGTCTCGATGACTGCACTTCTTTTAGTGTGTCTCTGTCTCATCTCGTGTATCTCTGTCTCTGTCTCGATGATTGCTTTGTTGATTCTTCTCGATGAATCGATTCTCATAGATTCTTAATATGTCTTTGTCTTGTTTTCTAGATATTACAGGAACATATCTAACTCTTGTTTGTTTTCTTATGTTGCAGAGGGACTCGTCCACAGATCCTCATATTGATGATGTCGAGAACATGAATGTAGATGATGAACCAGATATACACGAAGAGGAACAAACAACTGGAAGGTCTGAACCTGAAGTTGAAGGTAAAAACAAGAGGAAAGAATCTACTGGTGGAGATTCTAAACCCAAGAAGAAGCAAGTAGTAGTACAAGAAAGGTCTTGGGTTTGGGAACATTTTACAAGGTATGAAGATAACAAGAAGAAATGCCACTGTGACCACTATGGAAGGGTAATGGCATGTCCTACATCTTCTGGAACATCCAATCTGTCGAAGCACCTCAAATCATGCCAAAAGTATCAAGACTTCATACAGTCTCTCAACCAGAATAAGCTACATCGTGAAGGTGATGATGGTAATGTTACGCTCGGAAGAGTATCAGAGGCTATTTTCAAAGAAGCGTCTAATAAGCTCATGGTTCTAGCTCAGCTTCCATTATCCTTCATAGAGTGCTTCGCATGGAGACATTTCTGCAATAAAGTGAAGCTATATAAGCCACACTCTAGAAGGACTGCCACTAGAGATATAATGCAGATGTTTGTGATCAAGAAAGAGGAGATGAGAAATCAGATTGGCATTCAAAGAGTATCACTAACAACTGATATATGGACTGCTCTAGTTACTAATCATAGCTACATGGTGATCACAGCTCATTGGATTGATTCTGCTTGGCGCCTAAGGAAGCTAATAATTGGATTTAAAAACATTTCATATCACAAGGGAAAAACCATTTCAGCTGTTCTTCTTGATTGTCTAGCTGATTGGAACATCAAAAAGGTATTCACTATCACTGTAGATAATGCTACAGCAAATAGTTCTGCACTTAGGAGGTTTAAGCAAGGATTCTCTAGCTTAGGTAGTGAATCAATGGTTTTAGGTGGTAAATACTTGCACATGAGGTGTGCTGCTCACATTTTAAATTTGGTTGTTAAAGATGGTTTAAAAGATGTTGGTTCTAGTGTAGCAGCCATTCACAATGGAATAACTTACGTGAGATCATCAATAGAAAGACTCAAGTCCTTTGAACTGAAAGTTGACAGTGGTAGGATTAGTAGAGGTACCTTGCCTTTAGATGTTAAAACAAGGTGGAATTCCACTTATTTAATGCTTAGCAGAGGTTTAAAGTTCAAGGTTTCCTTTGATAAAATGGAAGCAGAAGACAAGGTTTATAATGATTGGTTTAATGAGAAAGTAGATGGGGAAAAAAGGATAGGACCACCGATGAAGAAAGATTGGGAATCAGTAGATGTATTAGTTAAGTTTCTGAGGATCTTTTACCATTCTACATTGGTGGTTTCAGATTCAAAATCTGTCAATGCTCATAGATGCTATGCAAAGATTGTTACTATTGACAGAAATCTCAAACTTCTTTCTAAATATGGTGATCAAACGATGAGAGACAAGGCTGACGCAATGAGAGCTAAGTTTGACAAATACTGGGAAGGTTTGAAACAGATTAACAAGCTGCTAATAGTTGTAAGTGTATTGGATCCGACAAAGAAGATGTGTTTTGTTACATTGTGTTTTAGAAGAGCTTTATGGAAAAGGAAGTCAGGATTGTGTAGTTCTTGCTAACTCCGTAAATCAGGTATTGGAGCAACTGTTTAATGAATATAGCTCTGTGTTCAGTCAACCAGGGAGAGTAAGAGAAAATGGGTTCACACAGTCTCAGTCTACAAGAACATCTTCTCAAAGTGCAGAAAGCACTATGGGTGTTGATAGAGCTGATTTAGATGATGATTCAGTAGGGTATGAGAGGATGGATTGTCTCTACCAGAAGATGGTTAGTGAAAAAGGAATTCAGGATGCAAGTATAGAGCTTGAGCTGTACTTGAAGGAAACTATAGGGAACCCAAACTTGATGGCTGGAACACATTTTGATGTCTTATCATGGTGGAGACTGAATTCTCTTAAGTATCCAATCTTGTCTGAGATTGCTAGAGATGTGTTTGTCATGCATGTATCTTCAGATGCTTCGGAATCAACATTTAGTACAAGTGGCTGTGTGTTAGACCCTTACAGAAGCTGTCTAACTCACTACACAATTAAAGTCTTAATGTGCACTGAGCAGTGGCTCAAAAGTTCTATCCATTTAAGAGAAAAAGGAGGAGAAACAACTACTCTACAAATCCTTCAAGAAATTGAGTTACAAGATCAACTTGAAAGAGGTAAAATGATTTCTATCCATTTAACATTCTGTTTTACTTTTCATGGTTTTAACATTATGTTTTTGCAGAGCTTAACATCTCTTTCCACACCCGCTCTTGAATTTAGAAGTATGAGGCTCAAGGGGAGAGAAAAAGGTACATGTTACTTTATCGGTTTATCTCCTATTCTCCTCTTTAACATTCTGTTTCTGTACATGTTGTTGTTGTTAACCATTTTGAGATTATGCTTTTGTTTGATTATGAATTCACAGAGTGTTGTCTTGTTGATTTGAAACTCTGGTGTGGTGTTAATGTTCATGGAGATTGGAGAGTTTAAGACAATTATGCTTGTTGGTTATGAGTTATGAGTAATGTCTTTGTCTCTCTTTTTTTTTCCTTTTGAAGTTTGAATTTGAACTGTCAAGTTTAAAGCTTAGAGTTTTTAGACATTGGATGTTGCAGTTTGTAAGTTGTATTTGAATTGTTATTGCTTTGTTGAAGTTTAAACTCTAAAGTTTCTATTGTTCATTTGAGTTGTTTGGGTTACATTTCGAGTATTTCTTCATTTTTCGGTTACAAGTAACCAAAAGAACCGGACCCGATAAGGAACCGAAAAAAATCGGTTCCAATTCGGTTCCACTATCAGGTAACCAGAACCGACCCGAACCAATGAAGAACTGAACTGAACCGACCCGAAATCTATTCGGTTCCTATTTTTAACCTTGAGTGGGTTGTGCGACCTCTAGGAAGGAGTAACGCTGCTATACCTGAAGAAGCTACCAGAAGTATCACTTTGTCGATAGAACGTAACTTTGAGATGATTGTGCGGTAGACATATGTTTTTCCAGCACCTCTTGCCCCGTATAGAAAGAACAATTTTCCGAGCGTATTGTTGACATAGTCTGTAACAGCTTCATATGCGGTTCTCTGCTCTTTGTTAAGGGTGTTGCATAACGCATCGTGAGTACTTTTCTCGGCAACAGTGTTGTATTGTAGCTCATGTGTCCACAAACTGTGTTTCAAGTTCTTTAAGATGTTTGGGCTTGGTGCAGGCATCTTGGTAGAGTCCGATAACAACTTGTCATGTATGTGCAAAAGCTTTTCGACTTCTATCAAAGTCTATTCTTTCAAATCTTCTTCACGTAGCTCTAGCTCTTTGAACCCAAAACTTTTGCGCTGTTTGTAGAGAATGTCTTCCGACAACATTTTCCAGCAGTGCTCCCATAGTTTTTCAGGTTCTATGACTTCACAATATATAAGGGTGAGCACGAAGAGGTGGCAGAGTTGGTATGTTGTTGTCCAATGATTTGCTTCGTCCGTTGCATGAAACCATTATTTGTCGTTATATAATAAACCTCTCGCATGCGTCCTTAAAGGTTGCTTTTTTCTCCCCATTAACCGTCGGGATATCATCGTACGATTTTGGGCCCATAACGACGTTCAGTAATATTCAGAGATAATATAGCTCCCCAACAGCTGAGTGGATGTTAACTATTCTTCCAATAGATCTTCCACGCTTACGTTTATGCCAAGCTTTTGCGTCTTGATCCTATATATAATACCCAAATGATTAAAAAATATATTAACTCAACAATGAAGATATATATCGACATTTAACAATCAATACCCAAATGATATATTTCCTAATATTTTTCGAACTAAGTAAGAAAATAATATTTTACCATAATTTTTATGAATTCTATAAATGAAAAATATTTTAACATATGAATAATTATTTGAAATAATTAGATACTAATTAATATTATTTTATGAATATATTTTAAAGAGTCAATTATGAGAATTGAAAATTTTCTAACTTCATCAATTTCTACCAAACTTAAAACAAAAGACGGAAAAAATAGTGTTAAAATAACTATCATAACTTATTTAATTATTTATACGCAATAAATTTGACAATACTCAAAAAGTAATTTCTAAAATCTAAACATAATATCAAAATTATCAAAAAATGGTAAATAAATATATATTTATATATATTTCATAAAACTTTAAACATATAAGATTTGGTACACTATCAAAATATATATTTCATAATTTTTACCACACAATTTGCGGATGATCACATAGTGTGTATATATATATATAAATTCTTGTTGATTGTTAAGTTTTTTTTATATTTCTATTGAGTGTGCATAAGAGACAAATGAGTTAAAGTATTTCTTTGATCTTTTTTGTATGTATATGTATCCTTTTAGAGAAATTAGGTCGTATAACTAAGAAAAAACAATATTAGCAAATATATATACAAAAAACATGTTTGTATTTTCTACAACATTTTCCATTTTACCTCTATTTCACACATTTAATTTCTTTTTTCTTTTTTTTTTTTCCAACTCTTTCTTTTTCTACACTTTTTCCACCCTTCATCCCTACCATTTTTACTTGAACTTTTTTTATATGAATGTTTGATAAAACTTTTTATAATACAAAAATCTTGATTTTTTTTTTCACATTCACTTTAACTTGAAATTTTAAAAAGAAAGATATATTTTATAATGAGATTTAAATAACTTTGTAAGTTACGTAATTGTAAAATAGTCCGTCTACATAAAATAGTGAGACTGTTTATTGCAATTCACAACACTCTATTTATTTAGTTTTTTCAACATTTTTAATACCTTTTATGATGCATATTTATATAGCTCCCAATTTAGTTAATTTATCATTTCATAAATTATTCAACACACCTTGATGTTTTATTATGAATAGAAAATAGTCATGCTATATGGAGTATTATATGTTTTTGTTTTGCTGATAACCTAATTATAAACTGATTTTTCACATAAACTTTTATTTTTTATTTACCTATTATCTTCCATTGATGTTTGGGTATTTGAGTTGTTTAAATACACGCTAAAATAGTCTAACTATTTGGAATAGTATTTATATCTACTGTACATTATAATACTTAAAGACTATTTACAAAATATATATCTGTTTTGAAAATTCAAATTACACCAAAAAGAAAAAATCTATTCTTTTCTTTATGAAAAAAATTGTTTTCTACATTTCATTCAACCTATATATCAATCCAAGTAAATAGGGGATAAAATCAAATTAGATAAAAATAATTAAATAATATTATAAAAATAAAAATTAAAAAGAGGTGAAAACTGTAAAATCATAGCTAATTTTTGTTTAAACTTAATTCAAAAAAGTACACATGGTTAGTTTTGCTAATATTGTTGTTTTTATGGATATTGGAAAAATTCAACCATCTTTTTATTTATTATCTTTTTTTTTGTTCTTTTGATTTATACAGTTTAAGTAAGAGCGGCAAAAGCTTATAGAAAGAGTTATTTGAATAAAGTTAATAAATAATGTAAGATTAGCTCACCAAATTTAAGACTCCCCTTTAGACACTACTTTTTTATTTGTTCCTATGATGCGGTCTTTATCGAAAGACTTACTACACACAGCCAAAATGACAGTAGACAAACATTTTGAGGAGATAGAGAATAGTGGAGGAACTTATGATTAATAGAGAACTTATGATTTGGGGTTTTTTGTGGGTTTAGTGTTGTCATAGGGGGAATTTTGATCTTCTGAATAAGAGAAGAAAACCGAGAGAATAGAAGGAAAAATAACAACATTGTCTCTATTTTGGATGATTATTAAGCTTTGGCGCAAGGGGAAAAACAATTCAATGATCCAATTCTGAGTCTGAGATAACACTTTTAGTACCACTTTAGTTTTTTTTTTGTTTCTTGCAACTGTAAAAATCAACCGCAAAGAACCGCATCTTTAAGATTCAGATTCTTAAAACATTTCTCAGCTTTTGTTAGAAAAGCCAAAAAAAAAGAAGTTAAAACTTTTTGAGATCATCTTTAAAACCCATGAAACAAAAAGACAGAGGAATAAAAAGTAAAAAAGCAAATTCGATCATAAATTTCAACCATCTTTGCTACAAAGGGTTTGACTCGGAACGAAGTGGAAGTCTTATCATCGAATGATGAAAACAATAATGCAAGAGGACGTTACAAAAGTTTTTAGACATGAGAACATTAGCTGTCAAGAATAATCCCAATACTAACATACCAAATGTTGTAAACTTAAGCGGAGCTGTTTTATCTTTGTAAAATTACAAAGACAAACTGACTTCTCATCCTCAAAGTTCAGACGTTTTTTAAAAAAAAACAAACACCTGCTCCTCTTATTTTTTTTGAAAACTGAAACGTAACAGAAGCGGTAGATAGAAAGAAACACACCATCTTAAGCTCACACAGTTTTTTATGGGCTTGGCTTTCTCTCCATGCATTTTGAGTTGTAATTTTCGTTTACTTTTGTTTACTTTAGCTTCTTGAAGTGACAATGCACAATGGCTCTGGTTTATGCAGTGAAATTTTAGAGACATGAAGACAATTTCATCAACAACACATGGCTTCTCTTCATGGTCAAACTCTGTTGTATTCAATTTGCTCGCAACACTTTCAGTTTCAAACATAGATTACTCTTCCACTTCATACACAGTTTGATTCCCTGATGATGAATATAGAAACAAAAGCGCGTTAAAACGAATATAAGTGCAAAAAGATTTCCTACTCGGAAGAAGTAGTTTATGAAATTATCTCTAAATAATGCAAAATTATGGAAGCAAAGAACTCTAGGAGATACAAACATGTTAGAGCTAAAATAGGTATAAGGTACTTAAGAGAGAAAATATGCATCGGAGATAGAGCACATCTCGAGAATAGACACTTTACTGAAGAGAAGCAGTTTCTGATGATGTGTGGTGTCATCAAGAACATTGAAAAATGATGAGTAAAAGAAAACATGTTGTACCTTTCCACCCACAAAATATTTGGCATTGCTGTAAAGACAGTCAATTGTACATCCTGGATAGATATAACTCTCTAGGTCAACAAGCATAATGGCGAACTATTTGAATACCTACAAATTCAATTAATCACATGAAGATTAGTTCTTTGAGATTCTAGAAATAGTAAACATAGTCTTTGAATACTAAATAGTTAGAAATAACTTTAAAGAATACTTGATGATGTAATCTTAGTGAGAACTCCGCTGGATTCCAACCAATCGTAGAGTTTGAGAGAGAGCCGACCTGTAAGCGCACTCGTGAATCACATCAGAGATTTTGAGGTAAGAATGGCTCCATATCTGATACTATTTACAAAGACTAAGTTATTTATCAAACTTTATTTATGCATTTCATCTCCTTTTTTCCTTTTAATGTGTATGTGCACTAAAGATTGGCATATTCAAACACAACACACCAGAAACATCATCTTTCATTTTGGAGACCGCATATTAGTTAATCCATATCCATTAATCATGAAGGACAACACGAAACTAAACCTGATATTCAAGAGTTCAAACTTCTCACCGGATTTCTGGATCCCATTGCTTCTCACCGGGTTGTTTCTCACCTGGTTCGAAAGCTGAATCTAAAGACTCAGATAAAATTCAAAAGATGAGGTACTATTCCTGGATTCAGTCTAAGGAAATACAGATTTTTGAAAGCTCAAGCAAGGGTTACAGTAAGAAAATAATAGCTTCCAAAAGAATTTGATATCCCGAATCAGGAAGAACATTACCTCGGTGAATTTTTTTGATGGTAGTGTTTCGCGAGTCCGGCAGAAACAAACCCAAGAAGTTGTAATCGGGTCGCCTTGGGTCGGGGAGAGATCTAATCGGGGAGTAATGAAGGTGTTTCTTCAAATGCCAGCTGAGGTATATATGGGTCGATGGCGATACGATTAATTCACCGACGGTTGCCATCCCACCGTTGGAATAAGAAGGATGTGGGAAAGTGGTGAGGTTAATGCATCAACAAGTGGGGATTTAAGGAGAGTTAAACGGAAGAGATGGTTGTTGGGAGTCGAAGGAGAAGGAGGGTCAACAAAGTTCCGTGCTTTCTTAGTAGAGTTGAGTGAGGGAAATGATTGTGGGCTGTACTTTTTTGGGCCTTTTCTATTTATAAATTTATGTAAAAAATAGAGTAGCAGGCCTAGGTAGGTTTGACAGAAAGAATATTAACAAAGTTGAGGTGTCGATAAGTGGGGCGTTTCTACGTAATTCTAACGTGGTATGCTTCATAGCTCTCAAATAGATACTTTTAATTAGTTTGATTCTTATTATTTCTTCTTAATTTAACATTATTCACTAAACCAACGATTAGTGACTTCATAACCGCTAAATCGCGTTTAAAAGCTGTCTTTGCCTTAATCATTTTTTTAAACGAGATATAGTCTCTCCAGAACTTCTTAGTCTCCTTCCACATCTTCTTCCTTCGCTTAAACATATTAAATTGGAGAAAATTAGTGTTTGGGTTCTAAGGAGAGGATGTCGACAAGGAAGAGCGATGACGAAGAAAAATTCGATAACGTAGAGGTTGGTGAGCAGAGTTTTGAAGACACTGATGACCAAAGTGGTGAAAAAATTGTCGAAGACATTTGTGACCAGAGTGGCGAAGAGTTTGATGACGAGATTGGTAAGAAGAGGAATCATAAAAGGAAAAGGACAAAGATAAAAAAGAAAGAAGGTAGATCAACGAAGAAGATGTTGGTAAGAAGAGGGATCAGAAAAGGAAAGGCCAAAGACAAAGAAGCAAGAAGGTAAATCAAAAGAAGAAGATGTGTTAGAAAACTGTGAGTGCGATTTTAAAGAATCAGCGGATCAGTTTGTAGATGAGTTATACATGGGGCGTAGAAAAATTCCAGACAGTTCAGACGAAGATGATATCTGTTGGTGATGAGAAAGAGGATAATGCGAATACGTAGTGGTGATAAGATAGGATTAAGGAAATCTTTTATGAACGTATTGGAGTTCAACGAGGCAGTGTTCGATTATGCATTGAGCTCATTGAACTTATTTATCTCTAACTTTGATATCTTTCGTATTTATTTGTTTTAAAATTTGGTTAATGTTGTTAAACAAATGAAACTTGGAACAAATAATACTTCATATCAGAAAAACACGTCATGTTTTATTTGGAAGTAGTCTTAAACAACTTCCGAAACAAATGAAATTTGTCCAAACAAAAAACACAAACAAAGACTAAGATGAAACAAATATGATACAAAGATAACACACACTTGAAAATTAACCAAAATACTACAAGTTAAGCAACATTGTTGCAATACCAAGATGCAAAATCAAAGACCAGGACAACCACACTGACCATCTTCAATGTTGATATCATCATATATCAGTGATAGTTTTGTATCTCCATCTTCGCAGCAGTGAACTCTTCTTCCATCTTCTCCACCATGATGTTCATTAGAGTTTCTTCCATCTTCTCAACCTTCGGCGATAGTTCCTCACTATTCATTTTAATTTCACCCACCTCGTCTGGAATTTGATTACACTTCAAATCGACCAAATCAATCTCTTCAAACGTTGCAACATCCACCCAATTAAACAATTCTCAAAATTTTCCCTCAATGCTTTGTTACATCGATAAAATCTTTGATACGAACTCTCATTAGTTTTGGAAGTGAAAACTGTGATGCCATCCCCGCACCAACATCTTGTTGGAACCCCAAGAGAAGAAGATTTCGTCACGCGACTTTAACCCGATGAATTTGTCGACATATGCTCATGAAGAATCCAATTTTTTCCACAAATTGCTTTGCTAAAGAGAGAGGGAAGAAAATGAAGATGATAAGTGTCGTTAATTTTAGAGTTATGTGCGATTAAGGCAAATATTAAATGTGATTTAACAATTATCAAGTCACTAATCGCTGGTTAGTGAATAATGTTAAATTAAGAAGAAATAATAAGAATGTGTAGTAAAACAAAGAGAAAACAATGTCTGGGTAGTCTGGTAGAGAGGCAAAAAGTTCGGATTGAAATAGACGAAACTTGTATATTAGAGAGGGAACATAAAGCCAACCCAACATTTATTTAATACTAGGTCTGGATCCGCACTATGTGCATAAATTTTTAAAACATTTTGCAAACACGATTTACAACTACAACTAAAATGTAGTAGTGATGATTAAGAATATATAAACCATTGTACCCTAAGATCATATTTTTATTTTAGTTTTAGATGGAGTTGATGATGTGGTATTAGTTTATGTTAATTTAGTTTTCTAATTTTGTATAGAACACAATTTAATTTATCCATTATTGATTTTATATATATATATATATACTAGATAAGGTCTCGTGTGATACACAAAAAAATGAATATAAAAATATCTTTTTTTTGCCAACCAAACATTAATTAGAAAATATCTTTCAAATTGGATAACCAATTTGAAGGAGTTGAATCTACAAAATAAAAAACATGGGTAAAGGATCGTGATCCTCGCGTCAGACCATTTGCTAATGTGTTCGCCGTCCGCGGGATAAGTGATATCGATAACTCTGGGAAGTAACCACGCAGTTGTTGAGGCTCCTGGCTTTGTGTATAGAAGGCTGGTCAGTCGTCCGGGTTTTGACAAATGGTGATCAGGTCCGCACAATCCGTCTAGAAAAGCTGGCAATCTAATCCTCGGTCATGTATTTCTGACATTGTCCATAGCAGAGCTTCCAACTCAGAATGAAGCGGAGATAAACTTCGGCGTTGGCATCTCGTCCCCATCAAGATTACCCTCTGAGTTGTATTTGAACAGTGCCATCCAAGTCCGAAAGTGGGATCTGACTGTTTCCAGGATCCATCTACCCTACATATAAACCCGTCGTAACGGTGGGCTCCACAAAAGACCCTTCCTCTTCAGAACACAAAGGCACTTGCACTTCTTTCCATGCTATAGAATATGTCTCTGCATTCCGCAAAATCTCATCCACATCCGATTGTATCCCCTAGAAAACTTGTTTATTTCTTGCTTTCCATATTAACAATAAAATCCATGGGAAGAGGTCATACTGATCCTCATCATTATTCCTCAACTGATTCCGCCAGAAAAGATAGTCCATATTTGTAAAGATTGAGGTGGACGGAAAGGCCTGCGCGCTTACCGGATCTTGACAGTAATTCCAAATCTATTTAATCGAGTCACAGTCAAAGAAAACATGATTTATTGATTCCTCAGCATAACCACACCGTTGACATATTGTATTACACTATATTCCTCGGTGAACTAATTCTGTGGTGACCGCTAAACTGCCTGTGAGCATTTGCCACAGAAGATGTTGAATCTTCATTGGACATTTGATCTTCCATGTGTAAGCTTTCAACTCTTCTATACCAGGACTCCAACCATTATTATTAATTTTATCTATTACCGGCGAGATTAAAAGTTTGTAGCATGACTTGACCGTATATTGTCCTGATTTTGTGTAATGCCAGACTAAGCCATCGTATGTAATGTTGTGACTAGGTTGAATGCCTCGAATGAATACTGTGTCTTCCGGGTTTAAAAATTCATGCAGCAAAGGCAGATGCCAATCCCTCGTTTTGGGGTTTATCAATTGATAAACTTGTAGCCTAGGGTACCAAGAAAAACCCCTACTTCTAGCTGGACGCGGATTAATATCCGCGATCCACGGGTTATTCCAGACTGAGGTATTTATTCTTGAGCCTATACATATCCTAATACCTTGCCTGAGTAACTCTTGGGTCGAGTAAATACTCTTCCAACCAAAAGATGGTGAATGTGGCTTTTTTGCATTTAAGGGATGAACATTCCTAAAATATCGACTGCGTAAGACTCGGGCGACCAAAGATTCCGGAAACTGAATTAACCCCCACAGTTGTTTACCCAATAAGGCCGAGTTGAAATCTTCTGGAAAGTTGAAGCCTAAGCCCCCACTCTCCTTCGGGATACATAGTTTTTCCCTTGCAAACCAATGGAGACCGCGGTTATATCTATTGGAACTCCACCAGAATTTAGAAATCGCACTGGTTAACTTAGTGATTAACACTTTGGGGAGCTTGAAGCATGACATGACATAATTGGGCAGCGCAAGAGCCACTGATTTGATCAGAATCTCTTTGCCCCCTTTTGACATGAACTTGGAAGACTAACCATTAACCCGATCACCCAAATGTTCACAGACATAATTAAAAATCTTACTCTTAGGCCCTCCTACGCTTTCCGGAATCCCTAGATATGTACCCATACCACCTTCTTTTGTGATGCCTAAGAGGTTTTTCATTTGCCCCTTAGTAATATCCAGGACATTTGTACCGAACATAAACGAAGACTTATCAAAGTTAATCACTTGTCCCGAGGCTGTCCCATAATCTCGTAAGACATCCAAGATAGCTTGACATTGCGGTGCCTCTGCCTTACAAAAGAAAAGACTATCATCCGCAAAAAGCAGATGTGATATTGTCGGGCTATGTTGGGCTATCTTTACCCCCATGATCGCGTTATCCAGTTTTTTCCAATTTAAATTGGCTATAAGTACCTCCGTACAGATAATGAATAGGTATGGGGATAATGGATCACCCTGTTGTAAACCTCGCTGCGGGATAATGTTCCCCATCGGTTGACCGTTAATCAAAATTTTATATGAGACCAAACGGACGCAACACATTATCCAAGAAATCCACTCATGTCCAAAGCCCATTTTCTTCATGACGGCTTCAAGAAACGACCACTCAATACGGTCGTACGCTTTACTCATGTCCGTATTAATCGCCATAAACTCATACCGACAAGTTTGATTAGTCCGCAAACCATGAAACAGTTCCTGAGCAATTAAAATATTGTCAGTAATCAATCTTCCGGGAACAAAAGCCGATTGTGTCTCGGAAATGACACATGGAAGTATCTTTTTTAGCCGGAGACATAACACCTTCGAGATGATCTTGTAGGCCACATTACATAAGCATATTGGTCTTAAATTTTCCATCCTCTTAGGATGCTCCGTCTTTGGAATCAAACAAATATTTTTCGCATTTAGACGAGCATTGAAATTTCCGCTTTTAAAGAAATTTCAGACCAATTTAACCAAGTCTTCCTTAAGAATCCCCCAATAACGTTGGAAAAATAATGCTGTCATCCCATCTGGTCCAGTCGCTTTCTCAGGGTGCATAGCGAAAATAGCCGCCCTGACTTCACTTTCCACAATATCCCTAGTTAAAATTTGGTTCATGTTATCTATAATAACATGATCCACATTTTCAAGAACCCAGGCTAGGTCGCCTGTCCCAGTAGTTTTAAATAAACCATCAAAATAATCAACCGCTATGTTTTCCATCTCTTCCGGAGATTCCTTCCATTTATCTTGTGGATTAAATAATCCCGTTATTCGGTTTCGTGCCCACCTCTGTTTTGTTGAGGCATGAAAAAATTTCGTATTTCTGTCACCCTCTTTTAGCCAGATATTTCTGCTCTTTTGTTTCCAGTAAATTTCCTCTTCTTTGTAAGCTTCCTGAAGCTTACGTTTAATCTCTACGATAGAATTCTGAGGGATCGAATCATCATTTTCAGCCTCCTCCAGTTTAATATTCAGAGAATCTATTTTTTCCTTGCCTGGGGGAACATTATTCTTCCTCCACCACGAAATCGAGTTTCTACAATTAGAAATCTTATCCACAAATGTTGGTATCCTGAAATTCCTTGTACGCTGCCATCCACATTCTATGGCCTCAGCGAAACCCTCCTTCCCTACCCATTTCTTGTCAAAACGGAAGTTTTTATAAAATTTTTTTTGCTCTATAATTGGATTTTAACAATATCGGCCGATGGTCGGAACCAATCCTTGCTAAATACTCCACCTTGGAATAATTGAAAACATTATGCCATTTCTTATTACCACCTGCTCTGTCCAGCTTACACCAGACATTTTGTTTACTACGCGTTCTTTTCCACGATAGTTGGTCCCCCGCACATGAAAATTTTATCATACCACAATGCCTAATCATCCGATTAAAAGGAACAAAAGAAGCTGCAGATCGCATTTTCCCCTTTTTTCTCATGATTTCTGGTTAACTCATTTAAGTCCCCTATAATTAACCAGGGTTTAGATCTAGTTATCCTGATGTCCATTAATTTATCCCAAACCAAGCCTCGATTGGCAGCCACTGGATCTCCGTATACAATGGAGATCGATACATGGAAACCATAAAACAATGCATCTACGTCAATAATGCGATTGCTAGAATAACGAACATCGAGTTTTATTTCATTATTATAAAAAAGAGCAAGTCCACCGCTTAAACCTATCGGTTCCACCGTATACAAATTATTAAAACCAAATAGCAATTGAAATTTTTTAAGAAAAAGAGAAGACTGTTTAGACTCCAAAAGAAACACAATATCGGGTCTAAATTTATTCCATAAATCCCGCAACGTGTCACCTGTCAGGTCGCCCCGTAGACCTTGGCAGTTCCAACTTATAATCTTCACGAATTCATCGGTGGTTTCGGGAGAGCCACCATCCCTTTTGATGTCTTCTGACTTGTCATACCTCTCGTCCCTCCCTTAGTCTCAAATCCTTTTGTTTCATTCCTGCAACACGAGGTAATTTCGGTTTAGACCCTGGTTGACCCTTCGTATTTTTACCTTTATTATCCACACGCTTTTTAGGCGAAACCAAGAACATCAGATTCATCTTCCTAATATTCATCCCCTTAATTTTACTTGGACTCTTACTACACCTAGCCATAAGATCTTTCCTATTATCCAACTTTATACCGTTGAAACCCCTATTAATCCCGTCAATACCAAGATCAAAGAGTTTATGATTGTTACCTTCGATAATAGAAGCTGGGAAGTCCTCTGTAACATCACTAGGAACTATCACATTCTCAGTATCTTCCTCATTATCCTCAGCTTGCAAAATACTATCCAACTATGTTGCCCATTTAGCCTCCTCCGAAACCAGTAGCGGACCGCTCTGTTCCGCATTGATGATCGCCAGGTTCAAATGCTCATTAGCCATTTGCATCACCTCCTTCTCTCGCTCTTCAGTAGCCATTTCCAGCTCCCCATCAAGTACCATCTCACCCTCTTCAACCAGCAAATCATCATCCTCCATAATATCTTCTGCCATTTGTGACTGTGGATTAGTGCCCTCATCACCCATATCCACATCAGTGGCCTTGCCCTTCTCAAGACCCGTAACATGTTCCGATTGATTAGTAACAGCCGATGGCGCCTCCATAGACCCTTAAGACGAAGCATACAACGACTTTGGCCATGAGGATTGACGTTGTTTCGGAACATACGTCGAGCTCCCAACCTTATGCTCAACATCCCTCTGATATTGATGAGATGTTCCCCCCCCTCCCCCCCCCTCAACGACAACGCCTTTGGCGTTGGCTGGAAACTCCGATACCCTCCTTTGCTCCCCTCCCGTCTTTGAACCTTCTCTGCATATGTTTCCTTATTCTTTCCCTTAACATCCAGAAGCTCTCTGTACCTTCCATCCTGGTCACATTCTTGTCTCTCAATCAAATCCATATTCAAAGCACACTTAACCGGTAATCTACGCCCATCGTCTTTAGCAGCGCCTTCACTCCTTAGGACCCCATCCACTTGATCCCTATCTTGCGGAATCTGTTGATTCTGGTTCTGCTCAAGAAGTTCAGGACAAATTGAAACATCATGCGTAAGCATGTTACAGTGTTCAGATAATCCATTAAGCTTCTCGTACTTGAGCCCCATCTTAATTTCTTCCCCATGATCACCGTCGTAAAAACCAGCGGCTTAAAGCCATCCACCGTAACAAAAACACTACCTGAATCCACATCTAAATCTCGGACCTCACCAATCGCTTTGCCAACAACCCTGATTATTGCTTCCTCCCAGATATGCAAAGGAATATCATCAATCTTAACCCAAAAAGAGATGGCCGAAGGATAAGAGGGGCTGACCATAGGCTCCCAACACACCAACGATACCATCCAACCATCGAAATGATATGGACCATATAAAAATATCTTTCAAAATTTAGGTTTTAAAGTTGAAATCCACGTAATTTAAAATGTATATTAAAACTATTATTAGTTATTGAAAAATTATGAACCATTACCATCCAAATTAATTTAAGATTTTTAATATCATGTGACACAACGTTTTCAATTAAATATTATAATTTTATCATGTTTGCATATATAAAAATTAATATTAAATGTTTCAACAGAAATAAAATATTTAATATTCAATTTTTATTGTTTAATAGAATTAATTTCCTTATTTATGTAAAATAGAAAATTTTTTTACACGAAATTAAAATTTTTTAATATTTGACACAAGTCAATAATCTGATCGATTAGTGACACGTGTCGAAATTATGTGAGTTATAATTTGACGACGTGTCAAGCCCAAATCGAACGCGTTCCGCTTTATATAATAATAATATATATTATAACTTGCTTCACAACCATAAGTGGAAATATCATAGAGAAGAAAATTATTTCATTTAGTTTGATACTCTAGGGAAGTACAAAACAACACTTGATGATTGGTAGATTTACATCACCACCTCTAGCCACGTCTTATAACATATGTTTTCGCTTTCTCTTCCACAAATTAGATAGGTACGATGTATGCAATAACCAAAAGCAACAGATTTGTGATTTTGGTTAAGCTTTGTTCCACGCACCCTCTCTCGCCTCCTCAAGTGTCTTCTCCTTCGAAGGCGGTTCTCTTTGATACCAATGATGCCAATTTGGTATCAGCTATAGCAGCCAGAGTCGTACAAATCTATAAAAATATAGCAAGTTAAAGATGAATATAGAGCATTATATAGAAGAGACTAAAGGGATACGAATATACCATAAAAATTTGATTCGCTTGATGCCATATAGCATTTCTTCATTGGCTTTTGACACAGATTGGGCGAGCGTGAGAAGCCGAAAGAGCTTCTTTGGTGCTCGTCTTCATTCCTCTCTTACTCCCTATGTTCATCATGTTGTGGACTAAGGTTCCACAAGATCGTGTGCTTCATATACTATCATGTAAACTGTTGTGAAACATATACATGCACTATTCCATATGGTTCATGACCATCTTGTGATTACAAACTTGTCGAGAGTTTATCTATACCACCCATCATATATATCAATTACTTGAATGGCCCCTTTACTTTACTAAATAGCGAACTGATTTATCAACGTTCTCCTAGTTAACCAAGAAGTGAAAGTAGTAGTTGGCATTCCTTAGATTAGGGTCCTAAACTTCATGCTTCAAATATGCTATGCAGAGCTGAAACTGTAGTACTATATGTGCAACCACATTGTTCTACATAGACACTTAGGGATATTCAATATGGTAAAACCGATTCGAATCGAACTAAATCGAACCAAAATAGAGTATATGGTACAAATATAGTTATACCATATAAACCATATGGATTTGATTTTTAAAATACCATGAATACGGATATTGCTTGAATATTAACCGAGAAAACCGATTAAAATGAAAAAACCGATTTGTTACAAATTTCAATATAATAGTATACTGTTGGGGGTAGTTTTATTCGCTTAGAGTCTAGCCTTAACTAGACCGGAGGTATATAAATAACCTCAGTAGTAATCGTGGAAACCAAAGTCTTAGCCAATGTCACGACCCCTTGCCATGGCCATAGCCAAGGCAAAAAGAATATTTCCTTTTATGATCCAAATCTTAGAGTTAAGGACAGTTACCTTATTGAATAATGAAATCTTCCTTTTAGTTAAGATAGACCCGAATCACAAAGTTATCCATATCTTTCCAAAAAGAATATGGAAATATTCTTATTTGAATATCTATAAATACTTAAGGAGAAACCCTAATTAAAGGATCTGACACTCTTAGATAGAATTCATTCATTATACTCGATTGTCTTTGACATTAATAAAGGATATTTTACGTCTTTTCGTTCTTGTTCTCTCTGCTTTGAAGAATCATCCAAAAAACCTAACAAGTTTGACGCTAGAAGGAGGGGAGAAATCTCAACAAGAATCAAACAATTATGAGTGACTTAAACATTTCTTCAGAACTAGAAAAAAGCATCAATCATGACTCCACATCTGACGATGAAACCACAAATCGTTTGAAGGAGGTCATGCCTGAAACCATGGAGGATGAAGCTCTTGCAACAAAACTCCCGAAGTATGAAGCAGTAGCATCAAAGCTGAAGGAGAATGAAGCTCGACTGAAAGATCTAGAAGAGGAGCAAGCGAATCTCAAGACCTTGGCAGTAGAAAGAGATACTCAGGCATTCGACGCTGAAAACGAGGCAGAAAAACACGTCAGGCTCAAAAAGAGTGTCCCACCGATGCAATCGCTGGAAGAAACACCAACGAAAGTCGCCAAGGAGGCACAAGCCCATCAAAATCATTGCTTAGGGATAAACCAAACCCGTGACACTTACCATAACATTGACAATGACAAACCTCACAAAGGAAATGCCAACGATGCCGCTGGTCAAGAAACCTTGCTTATGGGAAGGTTTGAAGCCACGAAGAACATGATCAAGCGCCTGCCTGAAGTAGCCCTCCCAATAATTTAAAGCACTCCTAGCTCCAACAGATACTCCATTTGTCGATGCCATCGCTATTTGTGAACTCCCAAGAAGGTTCACTTGGCCATCTATGACACTTTATGATGGGACTACAGACCCTGATACGCATATCTCTCATTACCCCCAACGTATGCTAACCACGTCTATTAGCCATAAATATATAGAAGTATGCTTGTGAAAAGGATTCAGAGCAACTCTCACGGGATCAACATTGCTATGGTACTCCAACCTTGCCAATGACTCCCATTGACTCCCATTGAATCCTTCACGATGCTAACATATTGTTTTGTAGAGCAATTCGCTAGCAGCCACATCCTACTACATACCTCTAACGATCTCTATCAAATCAAACAGCGGGAAGGCGAAAGACTTAGAGATTACGTCCACCGCTTCAACAAGGAGAATGTGTTGGTCCCGAGCTGCATTTTCACCACCGCGTTCTCTGCCTTTAGACAGGGGCTATTGATCAATGGTGACCTCTATAAAGAGCTCACCAAGTATTCGTGTCAAACCATGGAAGACGTTCTCTTTAAGGCTAGGCAAAAATCAAATGGAAAGAAGATCACGCCTATCAGATCCAATTTGCCCAGAACACTAACAATAAAGCTTACATGCACGAGAAAGCTCCCAAGGAGAATTGGTCTCAGAGTTTGCCAGAGACTGAAGGCTATGCTAAGAGCTTTATGGGCCCATGTCTTAAATTTTTGTCTATGACGAACGAAGGCGAACATGTGACATTGCCTGGACCGATTGAAAATATCTTGACTGTGGAATCGACCGAGAACGTTGGAGAGCTAAGGCACTTTACCAGAAGCGTAACACGGGCAGCGAGATCATAGTTACCCAATCATTCAAGGAACAATTCTGAATGGTGTGACTTCCAACGTGACCACGACCATGTAACTAAAAATTGCACCTTACTAAGGCGAGAAGTTAACGAGCTCCTTAAGAAAGGCCATCTCAAGGAGTTCCTTGCCAGAAGAAGCATTGAGGTAGCCAAGACCAAATGCCTTGAACCTACGGTGGAACAAACCCTAGAGTCGCGAAGGCCTACCAGGATGATCAATCACATATCAAGGGGCCTGGACGATATCAAAACTCAGGGGAAGCCCATCTCAAAAAGGAATCATTGATCTCCTGGAATATTCTACATGACAAATAGGCTCAAACTGAAGCATCATCATCAACCACTATCAACTTCACTTCTAGTGAAGGTGGAAGAGTGAGAGCTACCCACCATGACGCCTGGTGGTATGCTTAACCATGGCCAATTGCATCGTTAGACGGGAGTTCTGGGAGTTCCATCAATATCTTGTTCCTATGAACCATGAGAGAGCTAAGGATCCATGAGTCTAGCTTAACTAGGAGGTCAAGCACTATTTCCGAGTCTATCTATACAATAAGGAATATTTCCATAATTCATTAAGGTATTTGTCCTTATCTCTTAAGATTTGAATCGTATAAGGGGGATATTCGCTCTACCTCGCCTATGACCTTGGCTTGGCGGTGTGTCCTTGGCTATGAACTTGGTTTGGCAGTGTGTCCTCAGCTATGGCCTGGGTTTACACATTCAACTAGGGAGTTTGTTTATGTCTCCTTGGTCTAGCTATGATCAGATGCTATGGGAATAAAATTACCCCAACTCTTCATTTTGCACGTGTGGAATTTGAAGAGTAAATCCTTTCTTAAGAGATTTCAGTTTTTACCTTAGTTGAGGATGAACTTTATAAAAGATGAAAAAAATAAGAGAGTAGCTTCAGCCATGGCTCTTGATGGTGTCGTCAGTTCTCGCTGCTATGGCTTCATCCTTGGTGAGTCTCATTAGCGCTAGCAGGCCGCATCTTTTAGATGAACTCTTGGGTTGAACTTTATGGCGTAATCTGGGCTTTTTTGTCTTCGACCTATTACCGATAGGGTTAAGTAGGCGGGAAAGCAAAGAGTCTTGGTCAATTCCATCTTTTCGCCTGTCTTCTCATAGTCAGATTAGGGTTTCTCTCAAGAAACCATTGCATTCTTTGCTTCTTCCGGTAAGCCCTTCGCATATTTTCAGTAGATCTTGCTTTCTTTTATCCTTAGTATTGATTACGTTGATGTGATGGTGGAAGATCTTTGATTTTGACTTAGGGTTTTGCCGTTGATGGTCTTTTCTGAGGATTTTTACCAGGGTTTACCCATTTTTCTTCTGATCTGTAGATCTCTAATGGTTCCCATTGTTTGTGTCTCCATCGCTTCAACTTCTTGTACTTAAGTAATGTTTTCCTTGTCCTTTTGGCGAATCGTCGCATTTTAGACATCTAATCTTTTGACGAAATCTGAGAGATCGCTAGGGTTCGGCTTTAGCGTCCCATCATTCGTGTTTGTGGATACACACCTTGACCATCTTTCCTTCTGGTCTGTAGGTCTGAGATGAAATCATCAGAGGAGCGGCTTCAGAATCGCTTAGGAGCCTTTTGGACTTCTCTAAATTTAGTGGTCACTTTGGGCTTCTCTTCGACATCCAAGGGTAGAGATCTCATTAGGATAAGGAATCGGCACCATCATCTCATATTAACCTCTCCATGGAGCTTTAAAGCCGACCCGAAGGTGCGTAACGCCTGTGACGATGAAGTGACAGTCTTTGAGATCTATCATCGAGCTAGGCAGCGGCCGTAGGCCACTGCCTCAATTACTGCCAAGGCTATCCGAATGGAATCTCACCTTGGTGATCTCCTCCTGTGATACTGGATTCCCTTGGTGTTTGTTTTGACTTTGACAGTGCCAAGGTTATTCGCGACGAGGATTAACAGAGTGAAGATGACTTTTCAAATTGAATATAAACCATATCAGCACCAAAAATCATGGTCGGGATACAGAGGAACCTATTGTATGGATGCCAAGCTATATTGGGCCATCGTGACAACAAAAACCACAATGGATGGGCTTGGGTCCCCTTGGACTTTACGGGGTCGACCACCACCACGACAATAGAAGGACTCGAGTCTTCTCCAGATTGTGAGTGAGTCTCCCTTAGGTGCTTCTTCCCCATCTTTGGCCCTGGTGTTTATATCTGGTATGATCTTATCTCCCATGGGGATATTTGATGTAACTCCTGGGGTGGATATGACTTTTTTGGATAGGCACTCTGGGTCCAAGGAGAATAGACGTCCTTAGTTTCAGCAAAAGTCCTCTAGGGCATTGTATAGCTTCTCGCCTTATCACAGTCGTTCGAGATGTATTGATGAAACCTAACGTAGAGGTTTTCATTCTTCTTAGAAGATGCTTTGTAGCATTAGCTAGTCATTGTTCCTCTGTAAAATTTTTTTATGATGATGTAATACAATCCGCAGGCTCCTCTGCCTTTTGTCTATTCTCTAAACTTGTTGCTATGGCCTCCTCACTACAAGAAAACTGTAAATTTGAGACTACATTTTGTGACTAAAAATTTAGTCACAAAAAGTTGCGACTAATTTACTACTTGTGACAAATTACTGACTACAATAATTAGAGACGCTACTTAGACGCAAATTTAAGACTAAAAATAATAATGGCAAAATAGTAGTAAATTAACGACTACATGGAGACTATATAAACCAGTCTTAAATTTCTAGCCAAGTTGCAACTATTTTCATACTATTATTAAATTACAGGGTTTAGGGATTCATGTTTTCCAAAATTATGATTTAATCACAAAATAGTCTTATATTTCCAACGATTTTGCGACTAGTTTCATACCATATTATAAATATAGGGTTTAGGGATTTTTTTTTTCCAAAATTTAAAATTTAGTCACAAAATAGTCTTAAATTACGAACAAATTTCCAACTATTTCTATACTACATTTTCATTATAGAGTTTAGCGATTGGTTTTTCTCATATTTTTTAATTTAGTCACAAAATGGTCTTAAATTTGCTACTAATTTGCGACTATTTTTTTTTAATCTGTAACATTTTTGCCACTATATAGCAACAATTTCAATGTATTTCTTCAAATTGTATATGATTTAACTATATTATTGTAAAATGATTGACTTTTTATATATATATATATATATATATATATTCTTACAAATAAAACAATCCATCTATAACTATTTTTATATTATAAGTGAAGAATTTTTTTTCTGCTACATATATACTACATAATATTAAGGGGGTGTTATTGGATTTAAAATTTTAAGTGATTTTAATGTAGTTTGGTTTGAAAGTGTTTTGGCAGTTTCTAATGGATTCGATCTGTTGTATTTGGGATCAAAATACATCATAATACATCAAAATACACTCTCCCTATATTTCTTTAAAATCAAATGGTATATTGAATAACATTGGATTTCAATATATTTTAAAATACTTCGAACAATTACACAATCCAATAACAATGCATTTTAATGTATTTGAACAAATATGTAATTGAATAACAAGAGATTTGATCTTGAATTCAAAATACAACCAATTCCTTTAAAATTTTAACTAAAGCAATTTCCCTCCTAAACAACATCATTTCCCGTGAAAATATAAAAGTATTTTCTCGGTTCGGTTTTTTTCGATTCATTTTGAATCGTGTTTTAGGTTTTTTACCCACTTCTATTCAACCCTTAAAGCCTATATAATCCCTAAACCCTATATAACCCCTAAATTCCATAATTTACTTTTTCCTCCAAAATTTTTTCCCCCAAATCATTTCCCACCTAAACTAAAATCCATTTTCCCTCTAAATTTTTTTAGCCCAGCGCATTTATAACACAGCTAAACACTTA
This sequence comes from Anastatica hierochuntica, assembly GCA_900406275.1. Lineage (NCBI taxonomy): Eukaryota > Viridiplantae > Streptophyta > Magnoliopsida > Brassicales > Brassicaceae > Anastatica > Anastatica hierochuntica. The sequence goes on from OVAN01002918.1 coordinate 26,893, forward strand.
TCATTTTTTTCATTCTTTGTTCGCCTCTCTCTCTCTTGATTCTTCTCTTCTACCAAAAGAAACCCTAGCTAATTGCCGACTCTCGCTATCTCTACCGTCTCAGTCGCCTCCTGGCTTTTGCCTCTATCTCCTGTCGCCATGAATTAGCAACGGGCTCGTCGCATTCGCCGTGGAACCACCGCCACCGCCACCGCCGCCGTTCCCAGAATTTCCCTCATTTCCGTCGCAGTGGCGGCGGAGGAGAATTGTGCTCGATCTCTCTTGTTTCCGCAAAAAGTAGCTCGAGTAGTTTCAGCGTTAAAGCTCTAGTTGTTCCTGATGTTTCCGACGAAACTGACTCCGTTGGCGACGATGGGTCTTTGTCTTTCCCTAACCACGTCTCTGCCAAAATCCCTTTCGGAAACAGAGAGGTGAGTTCTTCGAAGAAACAGAGCAACCAATTTGCGTTCTCTGTTTGATTCATCTGTTTAAGTTTGATTTGGAGATGACTGGTTTCGTAAAGTGATTGAATTTGTCAATTTGAGACCCTTAAGGAAGTAAAGTTCGATGCTTTATATGTTAAGCTTGAATCTTTTTGTGTATACTGTATAGATTTTAGTTGAGACTGGTCTTATGGGGAGACAAGCAAGTTCTGCAGTTACAATGACTGATGGAGAAACTGTATGTTTGATTCATTCAAATTCCAAAACGTTGTCTCTTTTGTTCTTCATTGTACTGATCTTTAGCTTTGTGGTGTGGTTGTTTCACATGGGTATGGTGCTTTTCAATGGATTTGTTTTTATAACTACTTAAAGATGTACAAAGATGATTGTATTCATCTCCTTGTTTCAGTCTCATTTGTAATTGAATAGTTGCTTGTTTGTGGTTTCAGGATTTGAGCTATGATGGGTTACACGCACCTGATGCTTTAGCTGTTACATCTGCTGGAATAGCTGTGTATGTAGGGGTCATCTTGTTTCCGTTTTCATATGAGTGAAGCTTTTATGTTTGTTGGAGACATTGACTTGGCTTTGTAATGAAATGAATACCACAGAGCTCTTTCAGAAGTACCAAACTCAAAAACGATTGCTGCAGTTCGGGTCGGTCTTATTAGGGGCAACTTTATTGTCAATCCAACCATGAAGGAGATGGAAGAGTCAGAGCTCGATTTGTTTCTAGTTGGCACAAATAGTGCAGTTTTAACGATAGAGGTCAACTCTCAACTTTTACGTGCGTTTGTAAGATTTGCACGTTTTTGTTTTATCTTGACTCACCCCTTGCTCATTACAAATATCCGGGGTTGCAGGGATACAATAACTTTCTTCGTGAGGAAATGCTGCTCCAAGCTGTTAAAGTCGGATAGGTATTTCTACTTTTAAATGGGATTACTTCAACTCCATAATGTAATGATAAAACGAACTGATACTAAATGTCAGAATTTTTCATTTCAAACCAGGAAGCTGTACAGGGGAAGAAGAGAATGACGATGAAAGCTGAGTCTTTTTATTTAGGTTTAGGTTTTTTCTTTAAGATTTGGTTTAGTGTAAACCAATTTGGGGCATATGTGGTGATTTGATTTTATTTTATTTTAATTCTGGTTTAGTTTTGTAAACCGGAATTTATTGTAAACCGATTTTAATTTATAAATGAAATTTATAATTATTTTATTTTAATTCTAAATCACCTTTGGTATACTTTTAAATCAACTAATTCTCAATCAATTTCGGATACAATTTATAATTATTTTATTTTTTTAAAAATATAATAATAGTCACAAATTAGCTGCTAATATACGACTAAGAAAATGAGTTGTTAAATTGTCGCCAATATATGACTACGAAAAGGAGTAATAATTTAGTTGCAAATAAATGATTACATTTTATAGTATTTAACAGTTGCAAAAGAATGACTATTTTATGACTATTTATTTTTGCGACCAATTTTTAACGACTAAAAAATATAGTCGCAAATTAGTCGCAAATGGCCTTTTGCGACTATTTTGTGACTGCGACTAATTTGCGACTATTATTTTGGTCGCAAATCATCTGTTTTCTTGTAGTGCCTATCACATCTAATTTGGCTTTTACCCCTCTTGTCCATCCCTTATCTTGGTCTTGGCTTTGGGTCATGGGAATCTGGACTAACTTCCGAGATAGCCATCGTCTTCGAATGCGGAACATAGACACTTCGTCAATTGGCTTTTCCCGTTTGTTGCCCTTAAGGGATCATATCAACGCCTTATTTTGAGAATATTGTTTCCGTCAATGGAGGCCATGGCGAACCTCGTTAATTCCTCGAGTGGCAATAACTTTGATACCTCTGATGGCTTTTCATCGAGGGGTCATGGAGGTCGACGATTGCTGTCTCGACTTATATGCATTGGTTTTGACCAGCGCCATATTTTGCCTTGCGTGAGTTCCTTCGTTGGTGCTGGACCTCTTTTGGGCCTTCATGCCGTTGAACTCGTCTTTGGGCTGAAAGCCCTTGAAACTCTTTGTGTCTTTGAGACCCAAAATTTTAATCTCGATAGGCCCCTAGGGCTTTTATTCACTTTTCTGTTTGACTTCTTCTTGTTGCTTTCACTCATTCAATCTTTTATCGTTTGATAATCTTCTTAGGCTATTATTTTGGTAGACATACTCTATCGAGGAGACGCCGAATAAATATTGAGGTCTTGGTGAACTGCAACAGCTGCCTTTGTAACATATATGTTTGCATTGAATTGTCTACAAACTTCTTTTTAAAGATGTAGACTATGGACTCCGGGTCCATCTTTTAGATGTTCGATCCTGTCGGGCTCATGGCAGATCTTTGCTTAGTTAGCTCCTCATGTTCTCTTCTGAGTTCCAGGGCTTTCTTGCTCTTTGAGCGTGACATTCATACTTCTGGGGCTTGTGGCCTTGGAAGATTGAAGCACTCTTAGCAGTTTGCTCTAGACGCGCTGTTGGGGTCCAAAGATTCATAGCTTTGGTAGATCCAAGATCTTTTGTTGTGGATTCCATCTTCGAGGAAGCGTGGGGCACATGGTCCTTATGGACTGTGGTCTCTGGTTGTCGTAACCAAGTCTGATTGTGGGGCATATAGCCCTAGTGAACCATGGGTTCATAACTATTAGACTATGAAAGTCTAGTATTGTGAGATAAGATCTTGCCAATTTTACACTTTATGAGTCGCGAATTCATAAGCGCTTAATTGTCAAGCCTTAGGCACCATTTGATCATGTTTTATTACATATATCAGTTAGACCATTGGTTTGTGGGCATAAAGCCTTATTGGGTGTAAAGCCTTAGTGAACATAAAGCCTTAGTGGGCACAAGGCCTTAGTGGGCACAAGGCCTTGATGAGTTTCGTGAACTCGGTGGGCACAAGGCCTCTGGGCACACCTGCCTGTTTGGACATTTAGTCCCTGGGCGCTAGCCTTTTGACACTTTGTGTCTTAGTTTTTGTTAGCTTTATTGTGACTGACCGATTTTAAGTTTTTCTATGAGTTGCGTGCTGGGATGGACAAGGGTGCACATGTTCCATTAGCTTTGCTAACTCATAGTTTTGATGCATTGCATCTACCACCATTAGGAGCCCGTCCGCATTTTGCCATGGCGTTTTGACCATGGCTTTTAAGAGCCCATCTACATTACATGGACCTAAATTAGAAGCTAGTCCGCATTGTACGGATTTTTGAAATTGGCTTGTTAGCCTTGGCGGGTCTAGGACTGTACCCTATTTCCTCCAGAAAAGGAAGTCACAAGCATTATTGATGCTTGCGGCTGTCTCTGTTTGGATTGCCCAATTATCCTAGGTTATTACTAACCTAGGTTTTCGTGGCCAACCCAGTCCATAACATTTATGCTCAGTCTAGTTATTACCAAAGGTGTTTAATTTATATCGGCTTTTTCTTTAAAAAGAATCACTTAGGTAATAAATTGCTCTTTCACTGAAAATCAAATTTTATTTTAGACTTGCCCTTGCATCATAGACAGTCAAATATGGAAAAACCAAAATCATTAATAAAATCAAAATCCCCCTAGCTAGGGCCCCATAGTTTGTTGGACTCCATTTTCTAGGGGTTTTTTTACCTCGATCGGTCCCCGTGCTCCCGTTCGGCTTGTCTCTTGCCTGTGGCCTTGCCCCCATGACTGATATGCAACATTGTTCTTCGAGGGCTGCTTTCTTTGTGCAATGGCTTGGCTGAGATTTCCACGGTTGCGGCCATTGAGCGAAGCTTTGGAGCGATGGCTTTGAGTGTCGTATGGTAACATGAGCAATCTCATTCCTGATCTCCTGTGATCTCTCCAGTTCTGATGTACATACAATTTCATGCATATTTTAGTGTGTTTTAGCTTA